>BQNB010011124.1:2688-82216 GCA_026074375.1 Tanacetum coccineum
CTCACAAATTATTGGATTCATGGTTTTTCTTGTTCACGTTACTCAGAAAAGCGCGTATTTGACTCAGAATTACGTAACTTAATCTCGCTGTTTTTGTCAATTTTCGACCATTTTTCTAAGCATTACTATGTAATTTAGTAACTTGATCTCTTATTTAAATTAAGTGATTTGCAAACATAGCATTTTGCTTTGTAATAATACATAATGAGAATGTAAAAATATAGGGTATGTTTTGCAAAACTAGCTGTAAGCTGTAAAACTGTAAGCTGTAAGCTGTAAACTGCAAAGCTGTTAACATGAGCTACAAGCTGTATCTTTTTTTAATAAAAGTGTTTGGTAAATTAGCTGTTGACTGTAATTATAAGATGTAAATTACTTAAAAGGACATATTTAAATAAATTATAATATGATAGGAGGGTATATTAGTAATTTACAATTTTAACAGCTCCTAAAAATTTTAAAAGCTTTATGAATCAACTTTTCATTTAGGAGCTACTTGTTTAAAATAAAAGCTTTAAGTTGATGCATCCAAACAGAGCTACTTATTATGAAAGAGATTATTTTTGTAACAAAAAGCTTACACCTCCTTAAAAACTTCAAAAAAGCTCTTGCCAAACAGGCCCATAATTGTGAAAAGATAAGAGTTAAGTATATAAATTAGAAACGAACTCTTCACCATTTTTCGTAGTTAGAAACATTGTCGAAAATGCCATCATCTTGTAATTGAAACTTGTTATTTTGTGTAAATATTACAAATATCTTCATCAGTTACCGGTTAAACAAGTCAATTTTAATTATTTGGCATTTTTAGTTTTTATATTTAAAAATGTTTATGTGTAAAAAGAGTAATTTACATGGTTGATACTTGTCTTTGTATAGTAATATCACGTATAGTCCGTAAGCCGAAAGTAAAACTAAAACCCACTACTATTTCCACCACCACTACTAGCTACCACCCCACCCACCACCACCAGTCATCGCCACCACCACCGTCGTCCGCCGTCGCCACCACCACCACCACTCAATACCACCACCTGCCAGCACCACCACCACCCGCTGCCATCACCACCACCTGTCAGCCACCGCCACCACAACCACCACCCACCGTCACCACCACCACCCGTCGCCACCAACCGGCTGGTGGTGGTGGGTTTTAGTTTTACTTTCGACTTAAGGACTATACGTGAAATTACTATACAAACACAAAGTCAATTTTAATTGAAACTTGTTATTTTGTGTAAATATCACAAATATCTTAATATGTTACCGGTTAAACAAGTCAATTTTAATTATTTGGCATTATTTAGTTTTTTATATTTAAAATGCTTATGCGTAAAATGAGTACATTACATGGTTGATCCTTGTGTTTGTATAGTAATTTCAGGTATAGTTCGTAAGTCGAAACTAAAACTGAAACCCACTACTATTTTGGTATTTCCACCACCACCAACTACCATCACCCATCATCACTAGGTGCCACCACCACCACCATTTTCGTACGCTACCATCACGGCTACCCGCCACCACCATCTGCCACCTACCACTATCCACCGACGACACCACCACCCATCATTATCACCACTACCACCACCACCACCTGCCAACACCAGTTCCACCATCGCCACCACCACCACCCGCCACCACCCGTTGATTCCACCACCGCCACCACCACTACCTGCCACTACCAACCGATTGGTGGTGGTGGGTGGTAATTTTAGTTTCGACTTAAGGACTATATGTGAAATTACTAGCTTTATAACAATTGTTAATGCAACAATTTGTGGTTTTGGCTTATGTTTCATAAGCTCATTTTTTGTAGTTTATTTTGAAACATGTTGACTTATGTAAGCTTATTTAAGTGAAAAATAAAAACAATAACGTGAAATTAGGTTTCTCCTTGGTCAATCTAGGCATAATGCACCTCACATATGTGCTTTGAAGTTTCATGATGATAACTTGCTCCCCACGTAATGCAATTATATGCTTTCATGTTTATCTTAATGCTCAACGTTTATTTGCTTGACCATTGAATGCATGTTTGCTGTAAAAGCGTTTGCCTTTTTTCTAGCAATTTAGATAAAATATCTCTTAGTTTATCTAAATAACACATGCTCCTAAGTGCTAAATGCTAACATGTTTTACATGATGATTGCATTTAAAATTATCACGTTTTATATGCGTCATTTTACATGACTTTCGTGTTAATTGTACACCTACACTATGATAGTTTAATGTATGACAATTAATGTTTAAATGTCATATAGTCTTACACATTAATCTTGTTGATTATTGTGTTGATGCATGCGTAGATAAACTTGCATGCTCATATCTTTATATCTTATGCATCTAGGTATATATTTCTCACACTTGTATTTCTTCGCGTCCGTGTCACAAATCTAAAAAGTCAAAAGAGTCATAAAACAGTTTTATATCTCCTAGAGTCTTTACTCGCACATTCCCTTAATCATCATCTTGCTTTCTTCGGAATGATCCACTCTTTTGTCAAGTAAAGGTTAGATACAAATCTAACGCTCTTCCAAGTAGGTTTGACAACTTAAATATTCCATCTGAAATATTCAAGTATCTTTAACTTGCGATCGCAAACGTTAAAGGTCATATCCGAAAATTCCTGTTCAAGCCTTTTAACAACATAAGTTAAAACGCTCTCCTTCTCTTTTCAACGAAACATTTTTTTCCTTCGACGAATCATTTTTTTCTCTTTAACGAAAACATTTTTTCTGTTTGACGAAAACACTCTTTTTCTTTCGATCATACCTCTTCCTTCTCACTCAACTACGCCTCTTCAACCATAGAGATGGCTAATCTCTTTCCTCCACTATTTCTGCTACCACCTTACGACAACCTCATACCTCGTCGTGTGATTGTTCTATAAACATTCTCAATACTCTAGAAGAGCTATACAACTTCATGGATGCTATACATCGTACGCTAATCTCCATTCATCTTAATTCAAGCTCGTTGTTTCCATTTTTGTTTGTTTTCTTCCTTATCTATTTTTATTTATTTTTTCACTTGAGGACGAAACACCTCCATCGAATGGTTCCATCTGAAGATAGCATCATCGACACTCTTTCTTTACCCCTCAAGCGTGAATCATTCATTTTCTTCATCTAAATCTGGGAATGATGGACCACATTCCGTAAATCTTTCTCTTCTTTTCTACTAGTCTCGATTCTAGTCTATTTTCTATTCTGTGCGTCGTGACAACTTAACTACTTCATCTGAAGTACCTTAAGTATTTTTAATTAGCGAAATGCAAATTGAAATGTCACTCCTTTCACAAAATCCGTTAATTCCTAGACTCATCTTCTGTTGGAGGTCCCCATAAACCAAGCGGCCCCCTGATTCCCTCTAATTTACTTTTGGATTTGTACCACCTTTATAGCACAACCTTACAAAGAACTCATTATGCACAACAATTTTAAACACTCCTTTTATCCCTCTCATTAATTTAAAACCAAGCCTCATTCTAAACCTTAAAAACTCGAACTCGAAAACACCCTAATGACCCGTGTAAACCCCCCTACTATTAAACTAGTTTCTACAAAACCTTGTTCTAAGAATAGTTACCACTCAACCACACATATTCACGACCATTGTTCTATGGAACTTGCTAAGCACCACCATCACATCCTTTTCACCACCTATAGGCCAACTTGTACCCCAAGTAACCTACTTGTCACCTCCCTGTAAGCTACTAGTCACCTTGCACACCAAGTTGAACTTTCTTGTCACCTCCCTTGTTAACCGAACCCTCACCACAACCTTACACCTCTCTATGCTAGTCTAGCTCCAAGTTAGTTTACCTACACATTGATAAGGAATGCAAAACTTGGGGGGGGGGCCCCCCAAAACCACCTACACTCAACAAAACTGGCCCCACACACTACTCTCCATTTTGCACCTATTAAGCCAAAAACATACACACACTTCTACCAATTCACAACTTTAAAACTAAACCATACCAAAAATGATTGTTCTATCCAAGATAAGGTTTTGAGAATAAAGGAAGGTTAAGCTAAGTAGAAGCCAAAGTATAAGAAGAAAAAGGTTCTTGATTCATCTCCAAGGTTTTTAGGTCATATCAAGTCATTTTGACCCATATCAACCCAATTCAATCACTCTTTTAAGCTCTAGTATGTCCTACTACTTGTTCTATAATCTTTGTTTCTTTTGTTGTTTTGTTTTTTAGATAATGTCTATTATAAGCTTTATTTAAATGCCAACTTGTAATAAGCCTTGGTCCTTGAACCAATTTAAAACTCAATTTTAGCTTGGTTTTCGTTTTTTTTTTTTTTTATATCACCATAACGCGCCCTTTTTTCTTTAGTCCTTTCTTACCTTACTTTCATTAATTTTTAATAATTTTAAAACCCTATAGTTATAAAAAAGCTCTTTTCGTGATATGTGAACATAATAAGTTTTAAAAATCAATAAGCTCACTGTTCCCCTAATACTATTCCTTATAAGCTACTTTTTTTATTTTCTTACGCATTGAATCAAACTTAAAAGCTAAAAAAACCATCAGGTTAAGATTTAAAGATTTTAAAACCAAACGAACCCAGCCGTTTGGATTACTTTTTCAAACTCATAAGCTCATTTATAAGCTAAAATGCTCGTTAAAAACTAGCTTATTTTAGGTTTATAATGTAAAATAAGCTATAGATTGTAAATTGATTTTTAGATCAAAAATACAAAGTATAATAGAATTTGGACGAAAAAGCCAAAACTTTCTTGGCATGAAGGGTTTATTTATATTGTAACTTTTGAAATTATTAAACTTTCAGGCCCAAAAGTGTTATTTTTTTAAAGTTAAAACCACAAGGGGCCTGTTTTGGCCAACTTTATTAGGTAATGGTTTTTGAATGTTTTTTTAAAATTATATATAAAGGGGTTATTTAACTGTTATTTTTTTTTTTTTTATTTTAGTTTTGTTAATTTTTATTTATTTTTGTTTTAAGTTTTTTTTTTTATTTATTTAAATTTTTTTTTATATTTGTGTTAATTTAATTTTTTTTCCCTATGGTTTTATATATTATTAATTTAAATGTCATAATTTTTGAATCTAATTCCTTAAAGGTTATGTATAATATTTTATTATATTTTTATAATTGTAATATTTTTTAAATTAATTGACATAAATATATTTATAACATTTTTTAAGACACGATTTTATTAAATACTGACACATTCATGTTTTTATTCAATCGATCGAAAAATTATAAATCCAATTATGTTATATATTAACATTATTTACATGCCACTGCTTTTGAAGAAAAGTTTTTATAATATAATGATTAAAATCCTATCATTTAAACTATAACGTTTCACGTTACTAGGGAATTTCTTGTGATATGCTTTCATTTGGGTATACGTTTTGATGAGTTGCTGGATTTACGATTTAAAGTGTCCTAGCTCCTCAAACGTTTACTACATGACCGCTGGATTATGATAGCCCGAACAATGATATGATGTTTTCACAATCTAATAAACCCAAAATTCATTTAGTTTTTTAAACTTTTATGAAATTAACAGTTTTGAAACAATCAAAAACTAAGATCTTGGACCTTATTGAAATATGTACCCTAGGTTGCGTGATGAAGCCGTTTATTTCCATTTGAGTCACTTTTGACATCAATCAACTACTTTATCAAGGTGAGTTCATAGTCCCACCTTTACATGTTTTCTAAACTCCGTGGGAAGATACATGCTATAAACATGAATACAAGTATTTTCCAACTGTATGCTATCCTTATATATTATTGCTTAAGTACCTCCATTTGCCATAAGGCCCCACTATCATGAACCGTTAATTACTTTGCGAAGTAAGCGCGAATGCCGTGAATAGATCTATTAGGACTGAACTTCCCCGTCTAGGTTCTGGTACATACATGGCCAGCGGACGCATTTCATTTGAGGAACTCTAGGTGTTTGGCAAAGCACCCGCTTAGGGCAACAACTTATGAATAACATTTACTTAAGGCTTCGATGTCATAAGCTTGTGCATGCAATAATATAATATTGTTTAACAAGATACCTTGTATTCGTTGCAATTATTACTATTGCATTGACTTGTATTCAACTATTACATTTCAAACTTGTGAATTTCACTCAACCTTTGTGTTGACCTTTTTAGCATGTTTATCTCAGGTAATTGAGCAACCTATGGCACGGAGTGGCATTGGACTTGAGGACGTCCAAACTTGTTATCATTCAAACTTTATGTTTTCAATGTACTTTGGGACCTCTTTTTGTAAAACTCTGATATGATATTGAATGATAACTAAATTTTCTAAAACGTCTCTTTTGAGTCGTTTTCTATGATTATGACTCTTTTGGGTTGTTGTTATTTGTTGTTAATTGTGAAAAGTAGAGTAAAGTGATGTAATTACCCACGATATTTAGTTCCGCTATATGTCAAATTATCGGTGGTGTTGTGTGTTACAGATTGGTTATAAGAGGCCTGGTTTTAATAGAGAACAAGGTTAAAACCTAAACTATAACTACTTTTTCCATCCAAGAAAGTCCTCTGTGCCACTACATTTCCTGAATAGTATGTAAAGATACATAACTATTATATAAATAACTTATGTTATTTTACACTGGGTTGTTACAGAATTATGTCTACTCCTGACTATATCTACCCTATTATCGTCCCATCTGATTCCAATGTTGAGGATGCTTTTTCCTCTACATATACTCCTGACTATACCTCGACTTCACTGGACTATTCCCCAGCCTCATCAGCCTCACCGGGAACACTTCTTCTGACCCTTCAGAGGATCTATCTAAGGATCTCTTGGCCTCACTAGCCATCTCACCTTTCCATGATGATCCGTATATAAAGGTCATGCAAGCATATAATGCTTTTGTAATAAAAAAAAATTAAAATCACCTATTCCAACTACCCGAGCTCTATTGCTCCATCGCCTTGTTTTGTCTCCATCTCCAGTGTTACCACTATCACCAATGTTTGATCCCTGAGATTTCTTTCTTCCTGAAGAGATTTTTACAACCCTCAGAAATTAGCCCGGTTTTCTAAACATCTCCTTCTGATTTCTTATACCCCACCTCAGGATATTTGAGATTGGAGGAGTCGTTCCATAAGGAGCATCTGGAGCGCATCGAGGATGAACAGATCGAAGACTATTTTGAATCATAAATGAGCGCCCTACCTGCGAGCGCTATGAGCACATGGAAGTGAATAAGAAGATAAGATAAAAGGTTCTTGGTATATGGTACTAAGTATCATACAAATAGATTTTGACAACTAGAAACGAAATTCAAGAAGCCATCGTACGTCCTTGATTTCCGGATTTCAGACGAGAGCATTTAAGGAACATTGACGAGAGATTGTTCTTGCTCGTATCAGGATTTCTACTTTAGAGAGATGATTATCGAGGATATCCAGGTTCGCCACCGATCAGATATGAAGAGTCTTCTAGACACGATTCGTGAGCTCAAGAACCACAAGGGAGGACCACCAGACTACTAGACTATATCCTTGTCATTTATAGCTTTTGTTTAGAATCCAACCATGGGATGTGTGGCATAAATAACGACATTTGTCAAATTTTGGTTATGTAAAATATGTAGACAAGTTGTTTATGACATAATAAAGTTGTGGTTATGTTATACCTTGCTGTTTAATGATACCGATTTATGTATGTCATGGCTGTCTATCGTATACCATGTGTTAAGATTATATTCATGTATCATATCTTTATGTATCCGGGATTACTATGGTTCTCTTACCATCCGGTTTTCTCAAACCTTTGTACCAAGATATCATGAATATGATTAATGATCAAGATATTGAACATACGATCCCACCTACACCATCACTAGACTATCCTTTGATGAATTATCTAAGTGGTCGCGGTATGAAACCACTGGAAAGTGAACCAGTCCCTGAGAAACCTAATGAGTTAGATGATAAGATAGAAGGTCTTGGTAATGGTCTAGTAATCATACAACGAGATTTGACCAACTAGAAACTGAACTTCAAGAAGCCCGGACCTAGATTACTAGATTTCAGAGAAAGCAAATAGGGCATGACGATGAGATTGTTCTTGCTTGCGTCAGGACTTTTACTTTAGAGATACTCATCGAGGATATCCAGGTTCGTCACCGATCAGATATGAAGAGTTTTCTGGACAAGATCCGTGAACTTAAGAACCACAAGGGAGGACACCAACATCTGCAGCACCAGCCATGACTTAGGCCGCCATCAAGAAACTAGTTGCTGATAGTGTTTCCACAGCTCTGGAAGCACAAGTTGCTACCATGGCAAATGCTGACAATACCAATAGGAACACCAGACAAAGAGAAACTCCTGTACCAAGAAAATGTAGCTAAAGAGTTTATGAGTTGCTAACCATTCAATTTCAAAGGTACGGAAGGCGTTGTTGGTGTCATCCGCTGGTTTGAACAAACTGAATCAGTATTTTTCCTGTAGCAACTGTACTGAGGACTGCAAAGTGAAATTTGCTACTGGTACTCTAACTGAGGAAGCTTTATCCTTGTGGAATTCATTCGTCCAGCCTATTGGAATAGAGGAAGCTTACAAAATTCCCTGGTCTGAATTTAAGAAGCTCTTAATAAAGAAGTATTGTCCCAGAACCAAGGTCAAGAAAATGGAAGATGAATTTTACAATCTGACTGTAAAAGGGAATGACCTCAAGACTTACGTTAGAAGATTCCAGGAGTTGGCAATCTTATGTCCAAAAATGGTACCAAATTCTGAGAAACTTATAGAAGTCTTCATCGGGGGATTACCCAGGAGTATTGAAGGAAATGTTACCGTTTCAAAGCCTCAAACTTTAGAGGAAGCCATTACCATAACCCAGAGGTTAATGGATCAAGTAACAAAGCACAATTCTGTGCAAGGAACCAATGATCACAAACGAAAGTTTGATGATAGAAGAACCTTCACCAACAACAACTACCAAAACAACCGTAACAACAACAATAACAACCGCAACAATGATCACCACCAACAACAGAATAGAAGGCAAGAAACCGTCAGGGCTTATGCTGCCACCCTAACTAAAAATAATAGGTATGCTGGAAGCTTCCCTGTGTAAGAAATGAACCCTGTATCCAACAGGACCTTGCACAGTCAAGGTGTCAGGACTTGCAACAAGGATGGGTCTCTTGAAACTGCAGAAACAAAGGGCCAGCCACTGGAAGCAACCTACAACCAGTATCCGTAACTTGTCATGCCAGCGGAGAGAAAGGGCACTACAAAAGTTAGTGCTCAAGAGCAAACAACAATGCCCATGGAAGAGAATTGACTTGCGCGGGAAAAAAATGCTCACCAAAGTACGAAATGTAGTCATGGTATATTCCATCTAAACACACTCTAGCTAGGTATATTTGATTCGGAGCCGATAAAAGTTTCGTATCATATCTCTTGCTTCGATGCTTAATATACCACAATTACATAGTACCACTTTATGACATTGAAAATGCCGATGGAAACTAGTAGGCATAATACCGTTAATCCGGGTGCACTCTGATCCTGTTAACAAAAACTTTCAAAGTTGTTTTTTTTTTTTTTTTTTTTTTTTTTTTTTTTGATTCTCATACCGATTAATCTCGGTAGTTTAGACCGTCGTCATTGTGTATGGGATTGGTTATCCAATAGTATCATGCTAGAATTAGCTGTGACGAGATAAGTAGTCCACATCCCATTCAACGATGAAACTTTGCTCATCCTAAGGTATCGAAGTATAACTCGGACTACCCCTCATATCCTGTATAAAAACCAAAAAGTATATATCCAGGGGATGTCAAATTTTCGTAGCCCAAGTAATGGAGAAGAAGTCGGACGAAAAACGACTAGAAGAACTATACCCAGTAGTAAAGAGAATTCTCTAGGAAGTGTTTTCCCTGAAGTTTACCCGGCTTCCTTCCGGATCGACCAAGTAGAATTCAAATTGATTTAATGCCAGGAGTGGCACTAGTAGATCGAGCACCTTACAGATTAGCTTCTTCAGAAATGCAGGAACTATCAAACCAACTATAAGAGTTAGCAGACGTGGTTTATTCCGACCAATGTACTTGCCTTGGGGGAGGCTTTCCGTCTTATTGTTAAAAAGAAAGATGGGTCTTTCAGAATGTGTATCGATTATCGGGAGCTGAATAAACTCGCCGTAAAGAATCGTTACCCGTTACCCAGGATCGATGATTTATTCGACCAACTTCAAGGTTCGAGTGTTTACTCAAAAATTGACTTAAGATCAGGCTATCACCAACTGAGAGTCGGGGACGAAGATATTCCCAAGACTGCTTTCAGAACGCGGTACGGACACTATGAATTCCAAGTAATGCCATTTGGTTTAACTAACGCACCTGCTGTATTCATGGATCTCATGAACCATGTGTGTAAACCATACTTGGATATATTTGTGATAGTATTCATCGATGATATTCTTATCTACTCCCGTAACAAAGAAGAACACGCAGATCACCTGAGAATAATACTGGAATTACTCAAAAAGGAGGAATTGTATGCCAAGTTCTCCAAATGTGATTTCTAGATCAGTATCGTGCAATTTCTCGGCGCACGTGATTAAGAAGTGAAGGAATTCATGTTGACCCCGCCAAGATTAAAGCAGCTAAGAATTGGGCATCTTCTACTATACCTATAGAAATACGCAAATTCTTAGGACTCGCCGGCTAATATCAGAGATTTATCAAAGATTTTTCAAAGATTGCAAAGTCTTTGACTGAATTAACCCAGAAAAACAAGAAGTATATCTGGGGAGAAAGCCAAGAGTCAGCTTTCCAACTGCTAAAACAAAAATTGTGTGAAGCTCTAATCTTAGCATTACCAGAAGGAAACGATGATTTTGTCATTTACTGTGATGCATCATATCAAGGTCTGGGAGCGGTGTTAATGCAAAGAGAAAAAGTTATTGCATATGCATCCCGATAACTTAATCCTCATGAAGAGACCTATACCATACATAACCTCGAATTAGGAGCAATAGTGATCGCTCTTAAAATTTGGAGACACTATTTGTACGGCAAAAAGTGTACTGAGTTCACTGATCATAAAAGTCTTCAGCATATCCTTGATCAGAAAGAGTTAAACATGAGACAACGCCGTTGGTTAGAATTGCTTGCAGATTTCGATTGTGAGATTCGCTACCATCCTGGAAAGGTAAATGTTATAGAAGATGCCTTAAGCCGAAAGGAACTAATCAAACCACTCCGAGTTAGGGCATTAGTCATGACCCTTCACTAAAAATTACCATCACAAATCCTCGAAGCCCAAATCGAGGCAATCAAAGAAGAGAACATCAAAGCTGAGAACCTACGAGGAATGGATAAAGCATTTGAAATATGTCCTAACGGAACCAGATGTATCAAGAATCAAAGTTGGTTACCACTCTTTGGAAATTTGAGGGACTTGATCATGCATGAGTCTCATCTAAAGAAACTCTAATGGTGGCCTAACATGAAGGTAATCATCGCTGAGTATGTTGGCAAGTGTTTAACATGCTTTAAAGTTAAAGCAGAATGTCAAAAGCCATTCGGCATACTGATACAACTAGAGATTCCTACATGGAAATGGGAAATAATAACGATGGACTTCGTTACAAAACTACCCAAAACATCAAACGGACATGACACAATTTGGGTCATTGTAGACCGTCTTACAATCAGAACAATTGTTCATCCTACCAACTTATTGGGAGAGACAAATAGTATGGAAACCCTTACAAGGTTGTATATAAAGGAAATAATTTCATGGCATGGAGTGTCGATATCCATCATATCATATCAGATCATGATAGATATTTCACATCCAGATTCTGGCAGTCATTGCAGAGTGCTTTGGGTACTCAATTAGACATGAGTACGACATATCATCCCGAGACTGACAGACAAAGTGAAAGAACCATTCAAACACTCAAAGCCATGCTTCGAGCTTGTGTTATAGATTTTGGAAAAGGATAGGAGAGACACTTACCACTGGTAGAATTTTCTTACAATAACAGTTACCATGTGTTATCCCAAAAGCTTAATCCATTTCACAATAATAAGCTATACCAATAAGCAAAATAAAGATAGAAAAGAGATAAGGAAAGTGAAAGATTATTAGAGAGAAAACTAGAGTTGGAAGATTACACACACACACAAATTATGCAAATGGTAACCAACACCCTCTCCATGTGTGGAGAGGGTTCTATTTATACCCAATGCCAAGAGTGGCATGTGGGCTTTTCTACTTGGGCCGGGCTTGGCTAAACTTGGGCTTTGAGCCCGAAACACGGACAATATTAGATTACAATCCAAGCCCGTTGAACCCGACTAGCCTATTACTTAACAAGACTAATTACGACTAATAAGACCGATAACATTCTTGTTCGACTTATATAAAATTAAGGCTAACAATCTCCCCCAATGTTGAGGTCTCTTTCTTCACACTCCTCCGTACCACCGATGACGTTGAGGATGTGACTTTTGACGTTTATGCTTTGCCTTGTTTTGGTCTTGTCTTGTTTGTAATGGCTTTGTTCATTCATGCTTTGTGATCTTGATCTTGAGCCTTTATCTTTTGACTTTGAGTTCTTGAGATCGTTATCTTGCATCATCTCCTTGACTTGAATCATCTTGATTTGACTTTCTTGATCAAACTTGTGCTCCTTGACACATACTCATACTTGTTACATTCTTGTTTGACATATGTGATTATAAGTCTAACAATCTCCCCAATTGATGATTCTTTATTTGACTTTGAGGCTCTTTGATGGTGGGGAAGATTAGAATCAACTATCTTGACGTTTGAATGATTGACTTTGAAAGCTTGAGTATGAGCATGTGGTTTATGAATCCGACTTCACTGGAATGAGGCTGCAACACCGTCGTCTAAACCTGAAATAAGACAGTTAGCAATAAAAGATGAATATGGCTTTGTCATTCATCTTGACTTCGGTTGCATTAACCTCCGGTTTCCCGTTTTATAGTATAAATACTATACCTGTGATCAGGTAGATTCAAAGAATCTCCTTGACAGGGTTTCCAGCTCAAAGCGTAGGATCTTCTAACACAGGGGTATTAGAATACTTGCTTGCTAGTTCTCATTACCGGAACGTATCAAAGTAGCCAGCACGGTAAGAGTGAATAACGATAGTGACTGTCTTTTTGTTAATTCGTCAATTCATTTTTACTGGACAAAATCGATATCCAGTTAGCACAAGCTCGATTCATGTAGAATCTTGCAAGTCACCTACCAAGAGCTTGTTTGATGTTGGCTCAAGCAGGATTTCCATCTTCACTGTGAATACTTAAGTATCACTCAGATGTTCTGGCAAGATCTCAAGGATAATGCGTAGGACTCTTTGTTACAACTTGTGAACTTTATGGTGTTCAACAAGTGTATTTTGACATTGTGTCCTAATGAGATTTATACTTTGATCTCTTCTTGGCTCTAGACTCGATTTGTGCACTTTTGGTTTTAGTAATCGGAGGCTGGAGCAGACTGCCACCTATTCAATATCAACAATCTCGGAGTGAGATGTCAATAGATAACGTGTGTATCTCCGTGACAAATGAGACAAGTTTCTTTTGAGAGAAACCCGAATGGCTGGGAAGGGTTGTGCATTGCATCACTGGGTCCATGATGTCGTCTTCAATATCAACAATCATCATTGTGATTTTGATAGATTATGTATTGACCCGGTTTCTGCCTAAGGTGTAAGGAGGGCTTCTTTCTTTTCACCCTTTATCCATACATTTCTTTTTAATTCTTCAACCCCTTCAATGCTTACCAAGACGTCATTACTAACACCTTGTTGTGATTGTTCCAGTGTTAGCTCAATCTTAGTCGGCATTCTTCCCTTATACACATTCATCTCCAATCATACCTAAGGACTGTTATTTCTAACTATGGAGTGTCCTTGGGTAGATCCCTCCGGTTCTGGTTGGATCGTAGGACTTATACCTAACCTAACCACCTTATGACTTCAGAATCGTCGTGAAATTAATAGGTTGTTGGGTATGAGATCGAACCATAAAACCATTTTCTGACATTGTTATTTTCGAATACTCCCCCTACACATGTGCTCCGAGATTCGAAATTGTTTAGCACATGAAGGACAGAGTTGCACTTAGAGTCTTAAAGATCACATTCGTATATATCATATTTTAATCACATTTTCTCCCCTTATTTTAAATAATAAAACACTTAGTATTTGAAATACCAATTGATTAAAATTTGACATGAAAAATTCCATGGGGAGAAAAATTATAGAGATACATGATATTGCATGATTTGATTCCAACAGCTTCCCCTTCAACAGTTTATGTGGGGATACCAATAATTTATTAAAACTTGAATTGGTAATGAAAAATGATTAATGACCACAAAATGTTGAAGACGGAGTGAGATGCCTTAGTGAACAATGTATATGAATAATTGACATTATAAGTTTCCACATTTTTATTTCACAAAATGTGTTTGGATACATAAAATTGACATTTATGAGATGTACCCAACACATTAAAAGGCTTTGTTTTAAAAAGCTCCCCCTCAGAAATTGATTCACATAAAATGACATTCTACGTACTACAATTCTTTGAAAATTATTCGAGGAAGGGAGTGTTGAACACACAATTTTAACAAATACCACTTTTTATGGAAAAAGACCACAAATTATATTGTAGACAATTTTGACATTGAAAGTTCTTTTTGAAAAATTGTGTTCAACGATTTTAAAAACATGATAGAAGACTTCTCTTCTATTTTAGAGTAAGCGCACTGAAGCGTACACTTCCCTATTACATTCGGGACCGAGTTATGCACTGAAATGTACATAAGTCATTAGAAAAATTTAGAAATGACATGTTTTGAAAGCATTTGAAACTCTCGCTCGAACTTCATTTACACGCCCGTGTCGATGTTAATCAACATTTCTAGGTACGTAAATGTTATCGATTCCAAGAGACATGTCGAGAAGATTATTTTTGGTATTTTTGGAATTTTTTCTGATTTTATATTTTGTTTTTCTAGGTTTTATATTTTTCTATTTTCTTTTTGTTGGTTTTATATTTTTGTATTTTCTTTTCAAAAATTTTTTAAATCAATGAAAGAGAGAATAAAAATATATACAAAGTCTGTTTGATGGATCAAGCAGGATTCAATTGCCAGATACCTCCAGTTCATCTGGAGTCCAACTTCATACCGATTGTCTGAAAGAGCTTAACCTATCTTCCGATAAGGCTTTAGTGATACAAGTAAGCTAACTGGTAGTCTGTGTCGACAAAGTATAATTCAACAATACCATTTTCAACCTGTTCCTTGATAAAGTGATATCTGACGTCGATGTGCTCTGGTAGGAATGCTGGCTAGGATTGCTGGGATGGATATGGTGCTTTTGAGTCTTCAATACATAGGTATTTTATCAAAGTGGAAGCCATAATCTGTGAGCTGAGTTCTCAACCATAGAACTTGTGCGCAGCACGCAGATAAAGACACATACTCGGCTTCTGCTGAAGACATTGAGGTGCAATCCTGCTTTTTGGATGACCAGCTGACTAACTTATCACCACCTAGAAATTATAGCCACAGATGTGCTTTACGTGAATCGAGTCAGCCCGCGTGATATCCGAATCTGTAAAAAGCAGTTAGTCGAAACGGTGTCCTTCGGATACCAGAGACCCATGTTAATGAGTCAGGATGGTTCGGAGAGTTCATCCTAACCTGTTCTTGGTGCTTGTTTGTGGTAAATATAATGCTTTCTTGAGTCGTAAACTTTGTCGGGATGATATGTGTCAACAAAACCATCTAAAAAATAAAATATAAAAATTTGGTTTACGGCGTACACTTCTTCCATTCAGAGGTCGTAATGAATTGCTGTGTTAACGTCCATTTGGTACTACTGTAATGATTTGTGTGCTGATACGAATGAACAGTTCGTCAGCCTCCAACCGGCACAGGTGCAAATGACTCTTCGAAATTAATTCCTTCCTTTTGAGCATATCCCTTAGCTACAAGACGAGATTTGTTGCGAATGATAGTATTTTCCTCATCACGTTTGTTTTTCCAGAGCCACTTTAAGTTAATGACATTTTGCCATAGTGGTTGTCACTAATTCCCATACATATAGTCGATCGAATGATGAAGTTCTTCCTGATTGATTCAATCATGCTGAATCAGCTCATGTATTGATGTCTTTGGTTCTGTTCGACTCACGGTGAGTGGAACATACAATCTCGCCATCTGTTTTAGCTGTACGTCTTGTTTCTAATGATTGAGAAGGCTTTTCCAGGACTTGTTCTTATGGATGATCTTTTGTCAACGTTGTGCTGAAAAGGGGGGGGGGGGGGGGATAATTGTGGTGGTTTTGGGAAATAGAAAAGTATGCATGTTTGGAATCAACATGACGAGACGATGTCTCCCTTGATCTTGTACGGTGCTACTGAAGATGTTGATAATCATCGTAGTCAAATTGTGCATTTTCTGTATTGGTGTTCGCTTGAATAATGTTCGCAGTGCAGTGGTCAGTTGGTTCTTGAGTTGGAGTTTGATGTGTTGAATGAATGTTCAAATGGAGGTGGATCTGCAACATTCGGTTGTGTAGAGTGTGAGTTGTGTTATGTTGTTGACGTTTATCGGGATTATCAGCAGCATGTACAGCGGAAGACTTTGACACAACAGGAGAATTTCCATTGAGTAATTCACTGAACATCGGACTATATAGCAATTCCAGCTCATTTAACGTTGTTACTGTCTCAGCAACTTGAGGAACATTTTCTTGACTTTGTAGACCGGGACTTAAATGTCTTGTTCAAGTACCGTTGGTTGACCATTGTGGAGCGGGGTCAGATCTGACAGATCTGACGCCCATTTGAGGCAATTCGTCAAATTTAACTATGATTGTTTCATCTATCATTCTTTGTTCTCTTGTTAAATACCTGTAAGCTTTGACTGAGTAGACTTACCCAAAAAAATACATGCATCGCCTTTTCCTTCGATTTTTTCAAGATTTTCACCATGCTTGATGATGTAGCATAGAGAACAAAAGATGTGAAAGAACTTTGATGATGTTTCCGGGCATTGATGATATGATAAGGTGTTTTCTCATGTCGAGGAATTACAAGTGAACGGTTTTGAGTAAAACATGTTGTTGCAATTGCTTCAGCCCAGAAGAACAGAGGAACTTTAGCGGCGCTTAGCATTGTTCGAGCAGCCTCAACAAGAGTACGGTTCCGTCTTTCGACAACGCCGTTTTGTTCAGGTGTTCGAGCAGTTGACGTTTCGTGTCTAATTCCCTCTTTTGCAAAGTATGCATGAAGAGATTTATTATAGCAATTCTGCCTTTGTCAGTTCGAACTGTTGTCACTTGAGCATGAAGTCCTCTTTGGACAAGTGTGAGGAAATCAATGAGAACTCCAGGTGTTTCGTCTTTGGACCTCAAGAAGTGGGTCCAAGTATATCGGGAGTAGTCATCAACAATTACAAGAACATATTTCTTTCCATTAATGCTTTCTACACGCATTGGACCACATAAGTCCATGTGTAGAAGTTGTAACCGTCTTTTTGAGCTCGGGGTAGTCTTAGTGCGAAAAGACTTTCTTTTTGCTTTCCCCAACTCACAAGAAGAACACAGATGATCTTTGACGAATTTCAGCTTTGGAAGGCCATTCACAATATTATTCTTTGAAAGCAAGTTGATGGTGTCGAAGTTTAAATGAGATAGACGACGATGCCATAACCATGCTTGAGACGATGTTGCTTTAGCCATTAAGCAAATTGGATTGGGAGAAGTTGAGTCTTGAAGAGAAATGGAATACAAATCTGTGCCACGAGAACCTGTGAGAAGATCATTTCCCTTCAAATCACGGATGTAACAGGTAGACTTCCGAAAAGCAACTTCTAAATCCGCATCACAGAATTGACCAACGGAGAATAAATTGTGATTAAGCCCTTCGACGTAATAAACCCGTTTGATAGTAATAGTTCCTTAGATCTCCATAACCAAGAATTGGTGCAATTTGATCATTTCCAAACTTCACCGTTCCCAGAAATTTCTCCACAAAATTAGTTAGAAGTTTGAGATTTCTGGTCATGTGCTTTGAGCACCCAGAGTCGACGATGAATAGAATTATCTCTACGAGCTGCAAAAGAATTAGAAGACAATGGAGTATTGGACACAGTGGAACACCTAGGAGTCTTATGTTCCAAAATATTAGCAGTTCTAGATGCATTTCCTAGAGGCATACTAACGTTTGGGTTGACATTTCCTATTTGAGACTTAGGTTTCCAATTGTATCCGGGTGGTGTATATTTAGGATACCACCAACTGCATGTCTTACTAACTTGCTCATATAACTTCCTAGTTATGTTTCTAGATTTCTTGACAGTGGAGTCTGTTGCAATGGTTTTCTTACTGGATGTTGCAACAGATTGGTTCACATTATGCTTGGGTTCTCTAGTACTAATAGGCACAACAATTGGTTGTCTAGTCCTAGAATTCACGCCATTAATATAATGTAGAACACACAAATCATGATTGTCATTCAGCACACATTTTCCACAAGTAACACAGACAAAGTTGACATTCGAGGTCTTAGCATTCAAACTGTCATTACACGCAGTTACAGACGTTTTATTATTAGAAAACTTAAAATTCCTACGGTGGTCTTCTACTTCTTGCTTCTTCCCTTGACTATTGTTAGACATGACTCTATCTTCCAGTTGATTGCTCTTAAGCTGTGGTCTGCTAACACTAGTAGTGGGAATTACTCCTGTAGAGAAAGACACGCGTTTGTTAGTTTTCCTAATGTCTTGAGGCAACCATGGTGTTCTAGTTTGATTAGGCTTTGTGTGTACTTTATACATTCCTGGTGCAATCACATTTGTGTTCTTGAAAATTGGCAACACATTCTGAGGCAAAATCTGTGTAGTGACTGGTTTTGAAAAATCATGGGACACATTTTGTGTGGTAACTGACTTTGACTTTGAGAAATCTGTCTTTGCAAGAGAATCTGAAAAAGTAGCTGGTTTACCTAAAATTGATTGTCTTTGACTTTTAAAAGCATTCGGTTGTCGAATAACCGATGATTTTTCAAACTTAGTTTCCACAGATTTTCCTTTCATCTTTTCTATGAGTTTCTTCAACTCACTTATTGCAATTCCTTTGTCTTGTAATTGAGCTTTCAAGTCTTGAATTTCAAAATATTGTTCACGTTCTTTCAGAAATACGTTTGACTGATTTTCTTTGAAAGATTTGTCATTTTTTATCTTTTCTTTGCACTGTTGTAAATCAAGTTCAAGGTTAATCGCATGTTTCTGAAGTGCTTCAAAACTCTTTGACATTGTTCTACTTTTTGAAAGCTCTTTTTCAAGATGTTCACATTTTTCCAAGGTTTCTCCGTAATCACATTGCAAATCAGTGAATTCATCTAAGTCTGTGTATATTCCAAGTATCGCATTCATGTGATCAGCATAGTAATATTCCCTTGAAAGACGGTCGATTTCATTCAAAAACTGTGTTTTTTGAGTTTCCATTTGAGACTTAAGATTATCTACCTCATCTTCAAGAGAATTAACATATTTCAAATCAGCAACCATTTCCTCTTTCAAACACAAGTGAAATCTTTCTAAATCCACATTGATTTTACTAATTTGGGGGCCAAAATTTCCTTCTATTGTGTTTTGAATGAAAGGATCGATGTTACCAAAATATGTTCTTTTGGCGATTGTTTGTTTGCAACGTTCCACTCCATCAAAAATCGTGCCAACACACTTTTTAATCTTGAAAAGTTCTTTAGAACTTTGACACTTTTTATCCCAAGAAATGGATTCATCTATTCGTTTCTCTAACAAAGTTGGTTGTTTACGAAAAGACTCTTTGGATAATTCATTATTAGTAGATGTTTGACTCATCGTTGACGTTTTTGGAAAATTGTGTTGCGCAGACTTTTCCCGTTGTGGAACGAACAAATCATAAGTTGATTTATTCAATTGAGCATAATCATACGGTCTGAATTAGATCGCTTAATTTTGATCGAAGTTCTTTGTCAGACGAATCGTTTCGTCAGAATCTGGGTTACATCAAACGCAAGATTATCATGGTAGATACTATATCATAAGTCGTGGATTAGCTCTTTGAGCTTTCTTGAGGAACTCAGGTTTTGCCATAAACTCGTTTTACAATTCCGATTTAGCATATTCTTGTTGAACAGATTGGCCGGTTTATTTACAATATCATTTGAAAACCTTGACTTTGTTTTCTAAAGCATTGACTTTATCAAGTTTCTTGTCTCCACGAGTTTTGTTAGCTTAATCTGAGCTCTTTGTTGGGACATTATGAGATGTTTCATTGATGTGACACAAAGCTCCTTTTGCATATTCGAAAAATCGTTTGATTTAAATCTTTTATTTGTTGAGTTATGCTATTAGATGATTTTGCTAAATTCGGTTTTTGTATGACATTTAATCCCCCTTTAGCTTTTTGCAAATCAATTTCCACCTTTGACGCATATTCACATCCTGATACTTTTCATGTTCCGCTTGGATACCTTCTTCAAGGTCTTTAAAACATAACTGATTAGTCGTGGACAGTTCATTGTTTGCTTCTTTGAATGGTTTTTTGATGATTATAAACTTGTATTTTCAGTTTTGAAATCTTCAATTTCACACTTTCAATTTATCTCAACTAACTCTTGTTTGATGATACTAATATTTATTTTGGTTTTTGCTGTCATCAATTTCACTTTTAGTTTTTTGAATTAAAGAAGCAAGCTCAAAATCACGTTCCTTGATCAAGAATCATCAGTTTCATCCTGGTCATCTGAGCTCTTCTAACATATATAGATGAATCATATGATATTGGTGTCACCTTGTTCCGCTAGATATATGTCATTACTAGATTCAGGTTGCTCAGGATGTTCATTTTCCATGGCAAACACATTATAGTTGTCATTATTGTTTTGTACCTTATGCATTGGATCATCATCGAAGTTTAGTAAGAAGTGTCAAACTTGAATCTGGAGTAACCTTTGAAGTTGTGTCCATGTACATATAATGTGCTTTCCAATTCCTGTTATTCAGGATCATCATCGGTATACATCCTTCCTAATCAGCTTGTTCTGCATTCAACTGAACCCCAGCTTCATCTTGTTTACAAAATAAATTCTTTTCCTTGTCTTTCTGTTGTAAGCCTGCATCCTTTACTCGTTTTGGTTTATGACATTCCCTTGATAATTGCCCATATTCCTTGCTGTTAGTACACTGAATCCCAGTCTTCGCATAACGGAGTACCTACATTTTCCCTAGCACCTGCAACATTAAACTGCCCTATATGATAATACCAGTTCCTATGTTAATTCTTAGAGGAAGAATTTTCTTGATTAGCTCGACTGGTGTTTGTTGAATTCGATGGTTGTTGTTGGTGGTTTGTTTTTTTTTTTATCAGATTTTCTTGAACAAGAGAGAAATTAAAGCCATGTGTTTGTCAATCTCCTTTTCCTTTAACACATTTTCATAATCTTCTGTAACCGTAGTAGGTTCTGACTCATAAGTAGGAGCACAGAAGATGTAAACAATTGCATTTTCCTTTGTTTATGGTTGGACAGTTGCGATCTGGTGGAGGAATATTGAGTGATTTTGAGTAGGATGGTTGGGTGGATGGTAAACTGGTTGTTGTTGGCAACAAGTGCAAGTGGATTAGCAGTACGTGACTTGTCTTTCGTCGTTATCTCATTGACTTCATTCTGGTGTTGTTCAGAATGTCATAAAGCTTGTGATAGGAAGACCAGTTTCTGCTCTTGACTCCTGATTAACAAGTGTCACAAAACCTTTGCCATTCTGGTTTGCTAGTTGTAAGTAAGAACTGGACATTGACCTGATGTTTAGTAACATTACACTTATTTGGACAAGCTCATTCATCAATCTTGTTAAAACCGTGAGTTTTTCGATTCATAGTGATTCACCATCTCGTGATGTGAAATTTTCCAAACTCCCAATATTAAATTGGTTTAAGATCCTTGAACATTAATTGATTACCTTGTTTCAACCTTTCAATCCGCTTTCCATATTTACATGCATTCGGACAAGACATCAAATGTGGAGTAGATATCGTTTTCTATCACTGTCAGATGATCTGTACGGCTTCAGCTTCAGCTTCATTTGATCTAATATGTCTGTAAAACATTCTTATAGTTCTCACATATTACCTTTTATGGTTGATTCGGAATTCCTTCAGCAATGGAACTGTTTTCATCAGCCCATTGATACTATGTATGGAGGAATTTTGGGACTATAGTGGATGGTTCACGGTTAGGTTGGTGTCTTGGTATCTCTTGTTTCTGGACTTCCACTGAAAGTAATTACCGGTGCTAACATTGCGTGGACGATCTTTGATACCCGCCTTCCATTGATTGCATTATGAAGATGCATTCGATGATTGAGTTTGCAAATTGGATTATTTGAATTTGACATTTTGATATTGTGAATGGATATCGGATCTTAAGTAGGTAAAGTGATTGTTGTTGTGGATTGAAAGCAATTAATGTTCACGGGATTTTACAAATCTTTGATTAAAACCGAGAAAAAAATGGAATCTTTCGCGGGATTTTACAAAATCAAAAAGAAACCGTAAAACAAAAATTAATTGACGTTGAAATCTTTGTTGTCGTTGAAGAACGTAAGCTTTTGTTGGCGAAAAATAAGCTTAAAATTATGAGTGGTGCACAAACGATTGACTTTTGAGGACTAACGGTTGAATTATATGAAATAAGGACTAACGGTGCAAGTTAGTTTCAACAAAGAGGTGTTATTAATCAAAGAAGGGTTAATGAAGAAAATCACTTGAAACTTAGGGACTGCATGTGCCATTTTTCAATACTTGTTAATTAATATTTCTGTTCCCTCCATTTTTTTTTCAGCTTTTTCGTTTTGAAATGAAAAGATATAATACGTTTTGTATTATTGATCTCGCGGAGTGATACGGTAATCGTCGGTGAAAACCGAATATACCACGATGATCGAAACGACGACAAAGACTACTGGTATACGTTATAAGTCCCGTAGATTACCGACACTCGAAACCGAAAACCGAAAAACACGTGAACGTGTACTCGTTCGGTCTTAAACAGATATCGTTCGGGTCCTTGTAGGAGTTAAGCTCGTTCGTCCTTGTGTATTTTTACTCGTTCGATCTTGTTAGTTTCCACTCGTTCGATGGTGCATAGTTGACGGGTTTCACTAGTTCGATGGTCTCACTAGATCGATGTCACTCGTTCGATGGTCTCACTAGTTCGATGTTACTCGTTCGATGTCACTCGTTCGATGCTCTCTAGTTCGATGGTTACTGGATCGATGCTCACTAGTTCGATCCAAATAGAAGTAAACTTGTTCGGTTGTTGCTGTCGACCTTGTGTTAAGGAAACGTGATACAGTAATGAAACAAAAAGAAAGAAACAGTAGAAAAAAAATAAACTATTAACTAGTAAAGAAAAAAATAAACGTATGAAAAAAATAAACGTAGAAAAAAAAAAGAAACGTACGAAAATGGTAACAAAAACAGTAGGAAAAGAAAAAAAACAAGGCACAACTAGACCACTAAACCCACCCCGTGGCGATTGATACCAAATGTTATCCCAAAAGCTTAATCCATTTCACAACAATAAGCTATACCATAGCAAAATAGTAGCAAAAGAGAAGAGAGAAAAGTTGTAGATTATTAGAGAGAAAACTAGAGATGGAAGATTACACACACACACAAACTATGCAAATGGTAACCAACACCCTCTCCATGTGTGGAGAGGGTCCTTTTATACCCTTGAGCCATAAGTGGCATGTGGGCTTTTCTACTTGGGCCGGGCTTGGCTAAACTTGGGCTTTGAGCCCGAAACACGGACAATATTAGATTACAATCCAAGCCCGTTGAACCCGACTAGCCTATTACTTAACAAGACTAATTACGACTAATAAGACCGATAACATTCTTGTTCGACTTATATAAAATTAAGGCTAACAGATTGGTATCAGAGCACTTGGTTATAGAGAACTAGGTTGCATTAGTAACTCTA
Organism: Tanacetum coccineum; assembly: GCA_026074375.1. Lineage (NCBI taxonomy): Eukaryota > Viridiplantae > Streptophyta > Magnoliopsida > Asterales > Asteraceae > Tanacetum > Tanacetum coccineum. Next base: position 26,761 of record BQNB010011124.1, read on the forward strand.
GACTATAACTGGCTCTTAAGGACATATCAGAATAGCATACGGACATTTTATTACTATTTACATTCATAAGTCAAAATCTGCTTGGCACGATATCATAAATAACTATATTACCACTTGTCCGTCATGGAAAACATGTTTCATTAGACTACACATTATCATTCACCATCTTGGAATAACATATCCTATGGATTACGCATTCGTATCATCCTAGTGCAAGGAAACTACCATGACTCTCACCAAATAATTAACCCTATAACCAATATCACACTACGAAGAGTCACTTACATAATATTATGGATTTTATCAGTAATTACATCCTTACTATCTCATTTTATGAGGGTTACCTACATAAACATTTCGGGTACCTTACTAATCACTCTCTCGTTACTTCACTACGCGAGGATCTTTATAGCAACCTTTGTGAAATGCATATACTACTATCTACGATGTCGGTATACACTTAAAAGTATTTCGAAGTATACAAAAATCTACCAAAAAGCATGTATCGCTTGAATACACCAATAATTGACGAATGTCACATCGTTTGGAAACTTAAAACAACAAATTCATAATGGGAAGAAATTAAAAACACGCCCGGTAAGAGTAAGAGACAATAGTCGCAATTAACAGTCAAAAACTACAGAAAGAAATTTAAGACATAAAGGTTTACACCCGCCCCTGAGTCAAGGATAATATGAACTCTACAGATATGTATCTATTGTCCGGAATCCTACCACACTTTCCAGTCACCGGCTTAGGTCTTAAAATAAGGATGCGACTAATAATTACGAATAACCTTCCCAAAAAGAACAAGAAACATATCAATGCTTGAATCCAACACTCCTAGACATACCCTCTAGAAATCCCTACCCTAAACTAGGGCGCATAACCATTCAAAGCATACAATGCATCTTATCTCAAAAATAGATGGCACCCATAAGGTAATCTCTACCCCAAATATGGAATATAAGAAGTAGAAACTCCATTCTGTCGTATGCAGGGTGTGTTCGAGAAATGTCTCAATCACTTTCCAGCAACGTGCCTGACAACTCCCCAGAGCAGGAAGCCGCCACGGGACCCTCCATCCCAACAAGACTTGACTCGTCGACCTCTCAAGCAATCCAATTACCTGAACTGGGATTAACTCTGACCCCTACTACAGGGCGTGAACTCTCCCATGAAATAAATAATCACAGTGCTCCTACACTAATATCACAAGCACCTGGACCATCTCGAAAGAGAAGTAGATCACCATCATCGCCATTTTACCCAGATGCCACTACTTTCTCTGACGGAAAACCAGCATCCGAGACATCAGAACTCAACCCAGAAGATGTGACGAGAGGACATAGAGGTGGAAATTGACACTCTTCGAGCAGATACCGAAGACAAAGAGCTCCTAATATCCGAATTACAAGATTCTCTCGCTGCTGCAGAGAATGAGATCTCATTATTGCAGATAAGGGTAGATGATGCCGAGAACAGACGTACTGAGGATCATGAACAGATTCAGATAATTCTAGCCCGCCTAGGCCTATAAGCGAAACAGCCAGACTTGCTATAACATTGTATCCCAGTTTACGAAGAGACACCTAAGCAGAGAAATTGACGAAAACCTGTACTTTACCTTTGTAAAATAATAAATGAAGTATCAATTCTGTCCTAAAAGCTTTCTGAGTGCATTTACCCAGTATAGGAGAAACCATATATTTTATATTTTTTTATCACATGAAGAACATCTTAATACGCCAAAGAAATGACGCTATTGAAAATACTGCTTAGTGCAAATCAAGTATACCCATTGCCCAACAGATGAAGAATACAATCATGTGCTCAGGAAACGGAGATAGGGAAGCCATTTCCGACAAACGCCATGAAACTTGAAGGAATCATTTCGAAAGACCCACATATCATGTTTCGGATGAGAAACAGTAACCCCTATCAAAACCAATTCTTTCTTTCACAATTCGAAGTCTTGTCAGTAAAAAAAACATATATTTTTTTTACCAAGTAATAACTTTGGATCATATCGAGAAGCGGGATGAGGTACCTATTAATGTAAGCTATGCATGGTTATAACAGGGATGATAAAGCAATAAAATACAAAACGCGAAATCTTATTCAAACAAATCCATAATACTTCTGTTCATAATACAACAAGATACAAAGTATAGGAAATACGACAAAGATGTAAAATGCTAAAACGACAGATGCATCGCCGTGTGAGAAGAAACACATCGGGTAGACAAGCAAAACGAGCGATGTGATGATTATAATCATGACAGGAGAGAAGATTTCGATCGGAAATTCCATGAAGATCGGTGTTCGGTGGCTTCGAGGAAGAAGATGAAAGACTTGATATGGTGAAGTGGGCGATAATTTGAGATGAGGAGTGAGTAAAGTTTAAAATTTTGAAATTTGAAAGATATAGGAAAAGGGGCGGCGTAGTGGGTAGTAGTTTGTGAAGAATATTGATTTAAAATACTCATGATGGACATAGTCATGACTAGCAAGAGCAATTACGATCAAACCCTGAACTTACAACAAAAGTAATTATTCGGAATAACTTATACGCTGAGATTATAATCTTACGAAACATAGAAATTACACGTCAAAATACTATGTGGGAGGGGGATTTGATTCATATGTTAACGTGTATTATTATGTGTTCGTAAGATTATAATCTCACGTATTAAGTTATTCGAATAATATCTACTTTTGTTGGTTCGGTTCAGGGTTTTGATCGTATGCTCATTGCTAGTCATGCTATTGGTCCATCATGAGTATTTTTAAATTCAATATTCATCACAAACTAATACCCATAAGCCAACATTTTCCTATATCTTTCAAATTTCACTTTACTCGCTCCTCATCTTAAATTATCGCCCACTTCACCATATCAAGTTTTTCATCTTCTTCCTCGAAGCCACCGAACACCGATCTTCATGGAATTTCCGATCGAAATCTTCTCTCCTGTCATGATTATAATCATCACATCGCTCGTTTTACTTGTCTACCCGATGTGTTTCTTCTCACACGGCGACCGCATCTGTCGTTTTTAGACATTTTACATCTTTGTCGTTTTCTTTATTTGTATCTTGTTGTATTATGAACAAAAGTATTATGGATTTGTTTGAATAAGATTCCGCGTTTTGTATTTTATTGCCTTATCATCCCTGTTATAACCATGCATAGCTTACATTAATAGGTACCTCATCCCGCTTCTCGATATGATCCAAAGTTATTACTTGGTAAAAAAAATATATGTTTTTTTACTGATAAGACTTTGAATTGTGAAATAAAGAATTGGTTTTGATAGGGGTTACTGTTTCTCATCCGAAACATGATATATGGGTCTTTCAAAATGATCCTTCAAGTTTCATAGCGTTTGTCGGAAATGGCTTCCATGTCTCCGTTTCCTGAGCACATGATTGTATTCTTCATCTGTTGGGCAATGGGTATACTTGATTTGCACTAAGCAGCATTTTCAATAGCGTCATTTCTTTGGAGTATTAAGATGTTCTTCATGTGATAAAAAATATAAAATATATGGTTTCTCCTATACTGGGTAAATGCACTCAGAAAGCTTTTAGGACAGAATTGATACTTCATTTATTATTTTACAAAGGTAAAGACAGTGTTTTCGTCAATTTCTATGCTTCAGGTGTTCTTGTAAACTGGGATACAATGTTATGCAAGTCTGGCTGTTCGCTTATAGGGCCTAGGCGGGTGCTAGAGTTATCTGAATCTGTTCATGCTCCTCAGCAAGTCTGTTTCGGCATCATATCTCCCTTTATCTGCAATAGTGAGATCTCATTCTCATGGCAACAGCGAGAGAATCTTGTAATTCGAATATTAGGAGCTCTTTGTCTTCGGTATCTGCTCGAAGAGTGTCAATTTCCACCTCTATGTCCTCCAGTCTGGCCGTCACATCTTCTAGCGTAGAGTTCTGGTGTTCTCGGATGCTGTTTTCCTGTCAGAGTAAGTTGTGGCATCCAGGGTAAAATGGCGATTATGGGTGATTACTTCCTCTTTCGAGATGGTCCAGGTGCTTATTGATATTAGTGTAGAGCACTGTGATTATTTATTATCATGGCGAGAGTTTACGCAATGTAGTAGAGGGTCAGAGTTAATTTCCCAGTTCAGGTAAATTGGATTGCTTAGGGTCGACGAGTCAAGTCTTTGTGGGGATGGTGGGTACACGAGGCGGCTTCATGGCTTTTTTCTGGGGTGTTGTCAGGACGTTGTGGAAGTGATTGAGCATTTCTCAGAACAAACACATTCATACGACAGAATGGAGTTTTCTACTTCTTTTTATTCCATTTTTTGGGGTAGAGTTTTACCTTATGGGATGCCATTTATTTTTGAGTATGATGAATTGTATGCTTTGAATTGTTATGCGCCTAGTTTAGGGTTGGGATTTCTAAAGGGTATGTCTAGGAGTGTTGGATTCAAGCATTGATATGTTTCTTGTTCTTCTTTTGGGTAGTTTATTGTAAATTATCTAGTCGATCCTTATTTTAGACCTAAGCCTGGTGACTGGAAAGTGTTGGTAGTGGATTCCGGGACATTAGATTCACACTCTGTAGCGTTCATTTATCCTTGACTCAGGGGCGGGTGTAAACCTTTAGGTCTAAATTTCTTTATGATAGTTTTGACGGTTAATTGCGGATATTGTTCTCTTTCTATTTCCAGGCGTGATTTTTAATGTCTTCCCATTATGAATTTGTGGTTTTAAGTTCCAAACGATTGTGTGTCATCGTCATATTTTTGGTATATTCTATGCGTTTCATGTTTTTAGTTGATTTGTGTATACTTCTATTACTTTTAAGGTTTACGACATTCGTAGATAGTTTGTATTTGCATTTAACAAAAGGTTGCTTGTATAGGCCTAGCGTTGTGTTGTTTCTGAGAGTGTGTTTTAGTTATGTTCCGGAAATGTTTATGTAGGTTATCCATCATTATAATATGAGTTAGTAATGGATGTAATTAATGATAAGATCCATTATATTATTAAGTGGACTCTGTTGTAAGTGTGATTTGGTTTATACGGGTTATTTATTGGTCGAGAATCATGGTAGTTTCCTTGCACTAGGATGATAGATGCGTAATCAATTGGATATGTTTTTCACAAGTTGGTGAATGATTAATTGTAGTCTAATGAAAACATGTTTTCCATGCTCGGAAAATGTGGTATTTTAGTTATTTAATGTATCGTGCCAAGCTGTTGTGACTTAGGAAAGTTAATAGTAATTAGATAGTGCGTTCATGCTATTCTGATACTGTCCTTAAGAGCAGTTATAGTTCTAGAGTTATCATTAATGCAACTATTGTTCTCTATAAACCAATGCTCTGATACCAATCTGTTAGCCTTAATTTTTATAAGTCGAACAAGTATGCGACGGTCTTATTAGTCCGTAATTTGTCTTGTTAAGTTTTAGGATAGTCGGGTTCAAAGGGCTTCGGATTGCTAATCTTAAATATTGTCGAGTTTCGGGGTCTCAAAGCCCAAGTTTAGCCAAGCCGACTCCAAGTAGTAAAAGCCCATCATGCGACTCTTATGGCTCAAGGGTATAAAAGGACCATCTCCACACATGGAGGGGTGTTGGCTTACATTTGCATAGTTTGTGAGTGTGTGTAATCTTTCCATCTCTAAGTTTTCATCTGATAAAGCTTTCAACTTTATCTCTTCATCTTTTCTACTATTTTGCTTATTGGTATAGCTTATTGTTGTGAAATGGATTAAGCTTTTGGGATAACATTTGGTATCAATCGCCACGGGGTGGGTTTAGTGGTCTAGTTGTGCCTTGTTTTTTTTCTTTTCCTACTGTTTTTGTTACCATTTTCTACGTTTATTTTTTTTTCATACGTTTATTTTTTCTTTACTAGTTAATAGTTTATTTTTTTTCTACTGTTTCTTTCTTTTGTTTCATTACTGTATCACGTCTCCTCTAACACAGGTCGACAGCAAAAACGACATGTTTACTTCTATTTGGATCGAACTAGTGGGGTGGCATCGTTCCTGTTCCATCGAACGGTGACATCGAACGAGTGGTCATCGAACGAGTCCATCGAACTAGTGAGACCAATTCGAACGATGGTGACATCGATCTAGTGAGACCTTCGTGCTAGTGATGAAAACCTCAACGAGTTTGAGTCCATCTAGACGAGTGGAAAAGTAACAAGGACTCGAACGAGTAAAAATTTCACAAGGATCGAACGAGCTTTACTCCTTCAAGAGACGACTCGAGTATTGTGTGAAGACGAACGAGTTACTCGTTAAAGGTGTTTTCGGTTTTCCGGTTTCAGAGTATAGTGTCGGTAAATCTACGGGACTTTATCAAATTATACCGTTGTGTCTGTGTCGTCGGTTCTCGATCATCGTTGGTTTATTCGTTTTCTCCGACCAATTACGTATCACTATGCGAGTTCATAATAATACAAAACGTATTATTTCTCTTTAATTTTAAACGAAAGGATGAGAAAAAATGGAGGGAATCCAAAAATATTAAATTAACAAGTTTAACAAAATGGGCACATTGCAAGTCCCTAAAGTTTCAAGTGATTTTCTTCATTATCCCTTCTTTTTGGATTAATAACACCATCTTTGTTGATAAATACTAACTTGCTCCGTTTGTCCTTTATTTAAATTTAACATAACCGTTTGTCCATATAACAGCAATGTTGTGACATCCACTCATTGTTTTTTAAGCTTATTTTTTCGCCATAGTAAAAAGCTTTCGTTCTTCGGAGACGACAAACAAAGATTTCAACTGTCAATTAATTGTGTTTTACAGGTTTTCTTTTTGATTTTGTAAAATCCCGCGAAAGATTCATTTTTTTCTCGGTTTTAATAAAAGTTTGTAAAACTCCACATTGCCGTGTGATCATTAATTGCTTTCAATTCACCATAAACAATCAATCTCTTTACCTACTTTTAAGTTTCGATATTCCTTTCCAATATCAAAATGTCAAATTCAAAATACCAATTTGCAAACTCAATCATCGAATGCCTCTCTATAATGCGATCATGGATGAGTGTGGGGTAGCAAATGATCTTCCTCCAATGTTAGCCACCGGGTAATTAACGTTCAGTGGAAAGTCCAAGAATCAAGAGAGATACATTGAACACCAAATCCTAACCGGTGAATAATCCACTATAGTCTCCTAAATACCTCCTTACTTTATCAATGGGCTGAGGGAAAACTGTTCACAGATGATGATGGTAGTTCCGATACAACATAATAGGTATATGGAGAACTATAAGAATGTCTTTACAAAGATCATATGAGATCAATATGAAGCTGAAGCTGAAGCCTCGTTACTGATCATTCTGTACAGGGAAGATAACGATATCTAAGTCTCACAGTTGATGCTTGTCGAATGCATGTGAAATATGGGGAAAGCCATTGAAAGGTTGAAAACAAGGTGAATTCAATTAATGTTCAAGATCTTTGATTCCAATTTATATTTGGAGTAGTTTGAAAATTCACATACGAAGATGGTGATCACTGTATCGTATACTCACGGTTTTACAAGTTGATGAAATGAGCTTGTCCAGAAATAAGTGTAATGTTACTAATCATAGGGTCAATGTCCCGTTTCTTTCTTTCATTATACAAACCAAGAATGGGCAATGGTTTGTGACAACTTGTTAAGCAGAGTCATCGAGCTGAAGACTGTCTTCCTTTCACAAGTTTATGACATTCTGAAACAAATCTCCAGAGAATGAGTCAATGAGATACGAATTGAAAGACTAGCACGTTCTGCTAATCCACTTGCAATCTTGTTTGCCTCAACAACACCAGTTTTAACATCCTCCAAACCATTCCTTCTCAAAACACTCAATAATTCCTCCACCAGATCGCAATATGTCTACCTGAAAAACAAAGGAAAAGCAATTGTTACATCTTATGCTCTACCTATGATCCAGACTACTACGGTTATGAAGATGATGTAATGTTAAAGGAAAAGGAGATTGACAACTCTGGCTTTAATTCTCTCTCTTGTTCATGAAAATCTCTACATAACCTATCCAAAAACACTCACTTCGAACTTCATCAAACCACCAGTCGAGCTAATCAGAAAATTCTCTACGAGATTAAAGAGGAACCTGGGTATGTCATCAGTGGCAGTTAATGTTGCTGGGGTAGGGAAAATGTAGGGTATCCGGTTATGCAGATGTCTGGGATTCAGTGGTTATAAACTGCAAGGAATATGGGCATGTTATCAAGGGAATGTTTTTATCAGAACACAAAACGAGTAAAGGATGCAGCTTAACATGGTAAAGTTGTTCAATGTGTAAAACAAGAGGAAGCTGGGGTTCAGTTGAATGCAGAACAAGCTGATTGGAAGGATGATACCGATGATGAGTCTGAAGATCAGGAATTGGAAGCACATTATATGTACATGGCACAGCTTCAAGAGGTTACTCCAGATCCAGTTGACACTTTGGAATACATACTTTGATGATGAGCCATCATAAGGATACAAATAAAACTAATAATCGACAATTAATGTGTTTGCCATGGAAAATGAACATCCTGAGGCAACTGAATATATAATGACATATATCTGGCGGAACAAGGTGACACCAATATCACTATTGTTCCATCGGATTATATGTATGTGATAGAGCTCAGGGATGTCCAGGATTGAAACTGATGATCTTGTCAAGAACGTGTTTTGCTTGCTTCCTTTAATTACTAAAACTAAAATGTGAAATTGATGACAGCAAAACCCAAAATAAATTTTTGGAATCATCAATCATAGGAGTTAGTTGTTATTATTGAAAGGTGAAATTGAAGATTTCAAAACTAAAATATAGCAAGTTTTGAATCATCATAATACCATTTCAAGAAGCATACAATGAACTGTCAAGATTTATCAGTTCGAATGTTTAAAGACCTTTATGAAGTTCCAAGCGGAACTTGATAAGTATATGGTTGTGATTTATACGCGTTCAAGGTGGAAATTGATTGGGCAAAAGCTAAAGGGGATTAAATAGTCTTACATAAATCGAATTTGCAACCAATCATCTAATGCCATTATACTCAACAAATAAATGATTTAAATCAAACGAGTTCGGTTTATGAAAAAACTGGAGCATTTGTGCACATCATGAAACCATCTCCATTAATGTCCCATGCAAAAGAGGCTCAGATTTAAGCTTTAACAAATACTCGCGTGAAGAAAGAAAACTTGATAAAGTCATTGCTTTAGAAAACAAAGTCAAGGTTTTAAATGATATTGTTATATATAACCGGCCATTCTGTTTTCAATCTATGAATATGCTTATCGGATTTGTAAACGAGTTTTGCAAAAACCTGAGTTCCTCAAGGAAAGAAGCCAAGAGGGATTCTTCGTTCTTGTTGATAGAGGTTGCTTGCTACATTTGATAATCTTGCGTGTTGATAGTTTAACCACTGATTTCTGACACGAAACGATTCTGTCTTGTCAAAGAAACGAACGATCAAAAATTAAGCGAATATAATCAGGGACCAGTTTGATTATGCTCAATTGATTATTCTTTAGTGATTTGTTGTCTACAACGGGAAAAGGTATGCGCTCACCACAATTTTCCAAAAACTAACGATGGGTCAATCATCTACTAATAATGAATTATCCAAGAGTCTTTTCGTAAACAAACAAACTGTTTTAGAGAAACGAATAGGATAATCCATTTTTTTCTTGGGATAATAAGTGTCAAAGTTCTAAAGGTACTTTTTCAAGATTAAAAAGTGTGTTGGCACGTTTTTGGATGGAGTTGAGAACGTTGCAAACAAACAATCGCCAAAAGACATATTTTTGGTAACATCGAGACCTTTCATTCAAAACACAATCAGAAGGAAATTTTGGCCCCCAAATTAGTAAATCAATGTGGGATTTGAAAGATTTCACTTTGTGTTTGAAAGAGGAAATGGTTGTTGATTTGAAATTATGGTAATTCTCTTGAAGATGAGGTAGATTATCTAAGTCTCAAATGGAAAACTCAAAATAACCAGTTTATGAATGCAAATCGATCGTCTTTCAATGGGAATATTACTATGCTGATACATAGAATGCGATTTACTTGGAATAGTACACAGACTTAGATGAATTCACTGATTTGCAATGTGATTACGGAAAAACCTTGGAAAGTCGTGAACGTCTTGAATAAAAGAGCTTTCAAAGAGTTTATAATAAAAAAACAATGTCAAGAATTTTGGAATATCCTTCAGAAAACATGACGAATTAATCTTGAACTTTCGAATTTACAACATTGTTAAAGCAAAAGATATAAGCTAAGACAAATCTTTCAAAGAAAAATCAGTTTCAAAACGTATTTCTGAAAGAACAGTGAACAGTTTATGTGAAAATTCATGGACTGAAAGCTCCACTTACAGACAAAGGAATTGGCAATTAGATAGTTGAAGAAAAACTCATAGAAAAGATGAAAGGAAAATCTGTGGAAAAACTATAGTTTTGAAAAATCTTTGTTATTCGACAACCGAAATGCTTTTTAATGTCCAATAGTAATCCATTTTAGGTTAAACCAGCTATTTTTTCCAGATTCTCTTGCAAAGAAAGATTTCTCAAATGTCAAAGCCTAGGTTACCCACACAAAATGTGTCTAATGATTTTTCAATAACCAGTCACTGCACAGATTTTGCCTCAGAATAGGTTGCAATTTGTTCAAGAACACAAATGTGATGCTACTAAGAATTGTATAAAGTGCTCACAAAGACAAATCAACTAGAACCCTAGTTGCATCAAGAATTTGGAAACCTAACAGTGAACGTTTGTTGTCTTTCTCTACAGGAGTAATTCCCATATTCTAGTGTTAGCGAACACTTGCTTAAGAGCAATCATCTGGAAGATAGAGTCATGTCTAAAATATAGTCAAGGAAGAAGCAAAGAAGTAGAAGACCAACGTAGGAAGTTTAAGTTTTCAAATTATAAAACGTCTGTAATGCGTGTATACAGTTTGAATGCTCAGACCTCGAATGTTAACTTTGTTTGTGTTACTTATGGAAAGTGTGTGCTAAATGACAATCATGATTTGTGTGTTCTACATTATATAAATGGCGTGAATTCTAAGAATAAACAACCAATGGCTGTGCCTGTTCGTACTACAAAACCCAAGCATAATGTGAACCCAATTCGTTTGCAACATCCAGTAAGAAAATCCGTTGCATTAGGACTCCAATGTCAAGTAATCTAGAAACATAATAGGACAGTTATTCTCATGAGCAAGTTAGTAAGAACATGCAGTTTGTGGTATCCTATGTATACTACACCCGGGTTATATTGGAAAACTATGTCTCAAAAACGGAAATGTTTAAAAACCAAACTATTAGTATGCTCTAGGTAATGCATCTAGAAACTGCTAATATTTTGGAACATAAGACTCCTAGGTGTTCACTGTGGTCAAATACTCCATCGTCTTCTAATTCTTTTGCAGATCGTCGAGTTAGTTCTATTCACGATAGAATCTGGGTGCTCAAAATCAACATGTACGAAAATTCTCACACTGTGTCTATCATAATTTTGTGGAGAAATTTTTAGGCACGGTGCGGTTTGGTAATGATCAGTTTGCACTAATTCTCAGATATGGAGATCTGGTTCAAGGAAATGTCACTATCAAAAAGGTTTATTACGTTGAAGGGCTCTATTTACATTTATTTCTCCGTTGGTCAAATTCTGTGATGCAGATTTGGAAGTTGCTTTTAGAAAGTCTACAGGTTATATCCGTGGATTTGAAGGGTAATGTTCTTCTCAACAGGTTCTCGTTGGTACAGATTTTGTAGTTCCATTTCTCTGCAAGACTCAAAAAACTCTCATCCAATTTTTGCCTTAATGGCTTAAAGCAAATCATCCAATGCATGGTTATGGCATCGTCGTCTATCTCATTAAACTTCGATCATCAACTTGACTGTTCAAAGAATCAATATTGTGTATGGCCTTTCAAAATTGAAATTCGTCAGAGATCATCATGTGTTCTTATCTGTGAGTTGGGAAAGCAAAAAGAAAGTCTTTTCATACTAAGACTACCGAGCTCAAAAAGACGGTTACAAACTTCGACACATTGGGACTTATGTGTCCCAATGCGAGTAGAAAGTATTAATGGAAAAAGAATATATGTTCTTGTAATTGTTGATGACTTCTCACGACCTATACTTGGACTCAATTCTTGAGATCCAAAAGACGAATACACCTGGAGTTCTCTCATTGATTTCCACTCACACTTGTCAAAGAGACTTTATGCCTCATAGTTAATACAACTGTTTAGAATGACAAAGGCACAGAATTTCTTAATAAAACTCATTCTGCATACTTTGCAAAAGAGGGAATTAGACACGAAACGTCAAACAGCTTCGAAAACCTGAACAAAACGGCCGTGTGACGAAAGAGCGGGTACGTATCTTGTTGAGGTGCTCGAACAATGCTAAAGCGCGTAAAGTTCCTCTGGTTTCTTCTGGGCTGAAGCAATTGACAAAAAGCATGTTTTACTCAAAACGTTCATTGTAATTCCTCGACATGAGAAACCGATTATTTTTTATCATTCACATGCCCGGAGAAACCGTCAGTCAAGTTCTTTCACATCTTTGGTTCTCTTTGCTACATCATCAGAGATGTGTGGAAAATCTTGATAAATGAAGGAAAAAGGTGATGCATGTATTTTTGTTGCGTATTCTATCGGTCAAAGGCTTACAGTGGTATTTATACAAGAGACAACAAGATCTGATAGTTTGAAACAATTCATGTTAACTTTTTGACGAATTGCCTCAAATGGCGTCAGATCACAGCAGTTCTGACCCGGTCCACAATGTTCAAACATCTGTACTTGAACACAGACAGTTTAAGTCTCGGTCCTCAAAGTCAAGAAAATGTTCCTCAAGTTGCTGAGACAGTAACAACGTCAAATGAGCTAGAATTGCTATATAGTCCGATGTTCAGTGAATTACTCAATGGAAATTCTCATGTTGTGTCAAAGTCTTCCGCTGTACATGTTGTGATAATCCCGATAAAGTCAACAAATAACACAAACTCACATTCTAAAACAACCGATGTTGCTGATCCACCTCAATTGAACATTCATTCAATCACATCAAACTCACACTCATAGTACCAACTGTCTCATGCACATTCCGAGATACATTATTCAAGCAAGAAAGAGAAACCAATAATGATTATGCACAATTTGAGACGATGAATTTTTCAACATCTTCAGTCACCTGGTACAAGATCAAGGGGTGAAATCGTCTCGTCATGTTGGATTCGTCAAACATGACATACTTATAACAACACATCCCCTTCCTGACAGACGTTGGACAAAAAGATCATCCATTAGAACAAGTAATTGGTAAATCGTGCTGATCAGTGAGAACAGACGTCAGCTAGAAACAGATGGCGAGATGTGTATGTTCGCACTCACAGTGAGTCGAACCAAACCAAAGAAAACATCAAAGAGCCATGGGCTGATTCTGCTAGTGATTGACATCAAGCTAGGAAGAACTTCATCAGTCTTTGATCGATTAGATGTATGGGAATTAGTCGACAGACCATGTTTGCAAGAAGGTCATTAACTTAAAATGGCTTGGAAAAACAATACGTGAATGAGGAAAAATACTAATTCATTTGCACATATCTCGTCTTAGTGGTAAGGGATAGCTCAAAAAAGGAAGGAATTGATTTCGAAGAGTCATTTGCACCAGTTGCTCGGTTGGAAGCTGTACGGATTGTTCTCATTGGTATGCTGCACACAAATTCATTTACAGTTTACCAAATGACGTTTTATTTAAAACAGCATTTCTTTACGGAACTTGAAGGAAGAAGTGTACGTAAACCAACCAGATGGATTATTGACACTACATAATCATCCTGACTAAGGTTTCAGTCTCATGAATAGATTTATTCGGATCTCAAACAAGCACACAAGAGCCGTCGGTATGATGATACTCTCCTACTTCAATGGTATCCATCGGATTCTCAAAAAGGTTCATATTGATCCATCTCCTGTTCATAACTAAACAATAGGGACTTCCTTACTGCTTGTGACAAATTTACGTTGATGAATTATTTTTGGTTCTTCGAACCACAAACTTTCTAAATGATTTGGAAATCTAATGCACAGCAAGATTGATATGTCTATGATGGGGGAGCTGAAATTTCTTTTAGGAATTCAAAATCCACCTAATTCCCCTCGTGGTTATCTTTATAAACCATGCTAAGTATGCTCAAGAGATACTTAAAAGATTGGTATGACCTCTTTGTGATAGCGTTGGTACTACAAATGGCTACAAAACACTTGATGCCTGACTTGAGTGTACTCCGGTTCTTCGACAAACGAAATATCGGTTGTATGGTCGGAGAACTAATGTACCTATCAGGCAAGTAGACAGGATATTGTACATGCAAACATGTATTGTGCTCGCTATAAGCGAAACGACTGAGAAACATTCTCACTGCGGTCGTTTAACGGATCTTTCGGTACCTTAAAGACTCCCATTAACAAGGGGATCTCTGGTATCCGGAAGGGACACGGTGTCAAACTAACTGCTTTTTCAGATTTCGGATCCACGCTCGGGCTGTCATTGATTCACGTTAACGAGCACATTGGTGGCATACAATTTTCTAGTTGTGGTGATAAGTTAGTCAGTGGTCATCCAGAAAGCGGACTGCACTTCATGTCTTCAGCAGTAAGCCGAGTATGTGTCTTTATATCTGCGTGCTACGCACAAGTTCTATGGTTGAGAACTCAGCTCACTGATTATGGCTTACCACTTTGATAAAATACTATTTATTGTGTGACTCAAAAGGCACGCCTTAGCCATCTCGTTGCAATCCAGATCTAGCCTTCTGACCAAAGACATCGATGTCAGATTATCGCTTCATAAAGGAATAGTTGAAAAGGGTATTGTTGACTTATTCTTTGTCGGAACTGCAATACCAGTTGTGACTGTATACTAATGCTTTACGGGATGATAGGCTTTATGTATCTTGTCAGACAACCTGGGGTATGAGATGTTTGACTTCAATATGATTGGAGGTTCTGGCAATTGAATCTACTTGATCTATCAAATATCAATTTGTAAATATTTTTATTCTCTCTTTATTTTTTATTTATAAAAAAAATTTTGGAAAAAGAAAATATAAAAATATAAAACAAAAAAAAAAAAAAAAAAAAAAAAAAAAAAAAAAAAAAAAAAAAAAAAAATTAAAAAAAAAAAAAAAAAAAAAAAAAAAAAAAAAAAAAAAAAAAAAAAAAAAAAAGAAAAAAAAAAAAAAATAAAAAAAAAAAAAAAAAAAAAAATAAAAAAAAAAATAAAAAAACAAAATAAAAAAATAAAAAAAAAGAAAAAAAAAAAAAAAAAAAATAAAAAAAATAAAATAAAAAAAAAATAAAAAAATAAAAAAATAAACTAAAAAAAAAAATAAAACCAAACAAAAAAGAAATATAGACAAATTATAAAACTTAGAAAAACATAAAGCTAAAATCAGAAAAAATTTCAAAAATACCAAAAAAGAATCTTTTCTCGACATGGTCTTCTTGGAATCGATAACATTTTCGTACATTGAATTGTTCGGATTAACATCGACACGGGCGTGTAATTGAAGTTCGATAACGGAGTTTCAAATGCTTCAAAACTTGTTTTTCTAAATTTTTCTCAATGTCTTATGTAACCATTTCAGTGCATAACTCGGTTCTCGAATGTCACAGGGAAGTGTAAGCATAGTGCAGCTTACTCTACATAGAAAGAGAAGTCTCTCATCTGTTTTTAAAAATCGTTTGAACACAATTTTTCAAAAAGAACTTTCAAGTCAAAATGTCTACAATTTTAATTTTGTGGTATTTTTCTATAAAAAGTGGGTATTGTTAAAATTGTGTGTTCAACACTCACGTCCTAGAATTATTTTGGAGGGGGAGCTTTTGTAAAACTAGCTTTTAATTTGGTGTTGTGGTAATCTCAATAGAATGTCAATTATATGTTTCCAAAACACTTTTTGTGATAATAAAAATGTGGAAAATTATAATGTCAATTATTATATATACATTGTTCACTAAGGCATCTCACTCCTTCATTTCATGTTCAACTATTTTGTGGTGTTATATCAATTTTTATTTCCAATGTCAAGTTTTTAATAAAAATATTGGGTATCCCACATCTACTGTTGAAGGGGAGATATCGGAATCTAAATATCATGCAAAGAATCGTGGTATAATTTTTTCTCCCCATGGAATTTTTATGTCTAAATTTTTAATCAATTGGTATTTCAATATAATAGTGTTTTATTATTTAAAAATAAGGGTGAGATAATTGTTAATTAAATATGATATAGATGAATGGGATCTTTAGGGACTCTAAGTGAAACTCTTTCCTTTCATGTGCTAAAACAATTTTGAATCTCGGTTGCACATGGTAGGGGAGTTTTGAAATTAACAATGTCAGAAAAATGGTTTTATGGTTCGATCTCATACCAACACTTTTATTTCACGACGATTCTGAGTCATAAGGTGGTTATGGTTAGGTCATAAGTCCTACGATCCAACAAGAACCGGAGGGATTATAACCAAGGACACTCCTAGTTAGAATTGCAGTCCTTAGGTATGATTGGAGGAAGAATGTGTATCGGGGAAATTGCAAGTCTAAAGATTGAGCGAAAACAAATGGAACAATCATCAAACAAAGGTGTTAGTAATGACGTCTTGGTATGGATTGAAGGGGTTGAAGAATGAAAGGAAATGTATGGATTAAGGGTTGAAATGAAAGTAGCAACGCCATTCACACCTTATGGTAGATATCGAGGGTCAATACATATCTATCTAAAATCACAACAGATGATTGTTGATAATCGAAGACGATCATGGCACAGTGTTGATGCTAATGCAAAACCCCTTCACCAGCCATGTTCGGGTTTCTCTCATAAGAAACTTGTCTCAATTTGTCACGGAGATACACACTCGTTATGCTATTGAACATACACTTTCGAGATTGTTGATATTGAATAGGTGGCAGTCTGCTCCAGTCTCCGATTACTAAAACCAAAAGTGCACAAATCGAGTCTAGAGCAAGAAGAGATCATAGTATAAATCTAATTAGGACACAATGTCAAAATACACTTTGTTGAACACCATAAAGTTACAAGTTGTATTACAGGTTTCCTTACCGCCTTATTCCTTGAGATCTTGCCAGAACATCCGGAAGTGATACTTAAGTATTCACAGTGAAGATGGAAATCCTGCTTGAGCCAACATCAAACAAGCTCTTGGTAGGTGACTTGAAAGATTCTATATGAATCAAGCTTGTGATAACTGGATATCAATTAAGGTCCAGTAAATGAATTGACGACTTAATCAGAAAGATAGTAACTATCTGATTCACTCTTACCGTGTTGTCTGCTTTGAGACGCTCCGGAAAATGAGAACTAGCTACGCATGGTGAATCTAATACATTTGTGTTAGAAGATCCTACGCTTTGAGCTGGAACACCCTGTCAAGGTTTTCTTTTGTATCTACTGATCTCAGGTATTGTATTCTTATACTTAAAAACGTGGTAACCGGAGAGGTTAATGAACCGAATGTCAAGTTGAATGACAAAGCCATATTCATTTTTATTGCTCAACTGTCTTATTTCAGGTTTTAGACGACGGTACTATTTTGTCGCACCATCATTCCTGGGGAAGTCGGATTTCTTAAAACACTATGCATACCTCAAGCTTTCAAAGTCATCATTCAACGTCAAGATAGTTGTTTCTCTATATTCCCCACATCAATTGAGCCTCAAAAGTCAAACAAAGAATCATCAATTGGGTAGATTGTTAGACCTTATAAATCATTTATGTCAAAACAAGAATGTATCAAGTATGAGTATGTAGTCTAGAGCCACAAGTTGATCATGAAGTCAAATCAAGATGATTTCAAGTCAAGGAGATGTGATGCAAAGCTAACGATCTCAATAACTCAAAGTCAAAGATAATGGCTCAAGATCACGTTCACATCGCCATGAAATGATCCAAAGACTATTACAAACAAGACAAGACCAAAACAAGGCAAAGCATAAATGTCAAAAGTAATATCCTTCCAAGTATCGGTTAGTAAGGAGGAGTGTGAAGAAAAGAGACCTCAACTTTGGGGAGTATTGCTTACCATTTAATTTTATATAAGTCGATCAAGAATGTTAGCGGGTCTTCATTTGTCGTAATTTAGTTACTGTTAAGTAATTGATGTCGGGTTCAACTGGGCTTGGATTGTAATCTAATTATTGTACGTTGTTTCGGGGCTCAAAGACCAAGGTTTAGCCATGACGACCCAAGTAGAAAAGCCCATATGCCAATTATGGTCCAAGGGTATTTAAAAGGACCATCTCCAACACACTGGAGAGGGTGTTGGTTACCATTTGCATAGTTTGTGTGTGTGTGTAATCTTCCATCTCTAGTTTTCTCTCTAATAAATCTTTCAACTTTTCTCTCTTCTCTTTTCTACTATTTTGCTTATTGGTATAGCTTATTGTTGTGAAATGGATTAAGCTTTTGGGATAACACAATCTGTTACACCCCTAAATTCACTGCAACGGAAGACTAGATTTGGGGATGGTGACTTACAATACGACATCGTTTTTAAATAGTACAAGTGATCTTCAGATAACGGGAAATGACTGCAATGCATGAGACTTCATATAGCATCTTCGTTCTTAATACCTGAGAAAACATTGCTAAAGTGTCAACATAAAGTTGGTGAGTTCATAGGTTTGTTTAAGCAGAAAAATGTAGTGTTTATGAATCACAAGATTTCATCCACATATGACAATATAACAGATACAAAGTCATATAAATTGCATTACTATTGTCTAAGCTCATGACACCGAAGCGTTAACATATACCAACAATAATGAATGCCCTTGCAGGTGTCTAACCCGGGACACCCGTAATCTGACTCAAATGAAACTGTGTTTGCTTGACTAATGTCAGTCCAAGACAAACAGGGACGTCAATCCTGATAGATCTATCCATAACATTCGCGCTTACAAGTAATTAACGGTTCATGATAAATCGGGCAGATAGCAACTTGGGTTAAATCGGGACTTAGACCAATCAGTAATGAGTAATTGCACTTGTATTCACACGTTTGAAATAAGCAATGTTCTCACCCCAAAAGATGATTTAAAATAGTAGAGTAGGGGCTATGAAAACTCACCTTGTCAGTTAATCGCCTGGACTGATAATGGATCAATGCACGTCAAATAGTGACTCAGTCAAACACCTAAGTAATTTCGATAAATCTGAGTGTACATTCTAAGAATTCAATATAGTAATCATTCAATTTATTTGTCCAATAATAAATTATCGCTTTATGTTCTCATATCTTGGATTAGACTGTTAGCTCTAAGGATGATACACGACTTCGCACATATAGGGATTTATACATAATTTGATGAAACTATGTGCTATAACTTATAATCACATGGTCACATTGTAAAAAATAATACTATTTATTTACCAATTATTGAGTTTATATGTGTGTGTGTGTATATATATATATATATATATATATATATATTTATATATTTATCTCGCTTATTTACCTACTTTAGTCGTCACTTAAGTCTCATATAAATATCAATTTTATACGTTGCAGTTCATGTGGAATTGTCAAAATAATTTTTGTAAAAATTAGCTACTTGTTTTTAATATTCTCGCGTTTCAACGTTTACGATTTAAATCATATGACTTTTAAATCATATTATAAACTCAAATAGAATTAAGTTAAATTTTTAGTGTCAACTATATTATATAATACAAAACAAGTTTATTTTCCTCTTTCAAAAGTTCGGTTTTATCGTAACTAATTCCATGTCATTTAAAAATGTCACACAATTATGCATGAAATATACTCTACGTAATGTAGTATGACTTTTATTTGTATAATATAAGCAAGTGGGAAAACATATTACACTATTTCTTACCCTACTAGAATGACAATATCAGGAATGCATGCATGCTATTGTATGTAACGCCCCCAAATTAGGGTCGCAGCGGAATAAGGGTCTGGGGTGTGTTACTTCAAGATCAATAGCACAAGATATATAAGAACGACACAAAAA
Organism: Tanacetum coccineum; assembly: GCA_026074375.1. Taxonomy (NCBI): domain Eukaryota; kingdom Viridiplantae; phylum Streptophyta; class Magnoliopsida; order Asterales; family Asteraceae; genus Tanacetum; species Tanacetum coccineum. Next base: position 46,845 of record BQNB010011124.1, read on the forward strand.
GTCATTTAAAATGACCCAAAAAGGACTGCAAAACATGCTTAGTTTTAATATCTTGTACGTCAACGAGAAAAATTCATGTAGGTTTTCGAAATCTTTACATGCATTTTGCTATATATTTCAAAACCCACATGGCATTACTCTTTTCTTGTTTCCCATTTCTTTTCTGCTTTTGTTTGTTCTGTCGTGCCCAACAGTGGAGTTGGTAACCACTGTTGTGGTTTCTCCTTCTACATATTGTAACGTTTTACTGAATAACTAGGTCTTTACACTACTTTGCATGATCCGTTGTATATGGTTGTAGTCTGAGTCTATTAAACATCGATGGCACAATGGACGTTGCTACATCCTTAGGCGCTGTCTTATAGCCGTGACAATGGCAGGCAGTGTTATGGCTTCCTACTGACCTTGTGGACACCCACGTGTCTGGTGGCGTCGCTTTCAGTATTCTTCGTGATGCAAATCAGCGTCAAGTGTTTTGAGGTCTTGGTACGAACCAACGAGCATACTTTGCTCGGGTTCGTTAGGGGCTGTGATATCCAGCAGTGAGCCAACGGCTTGCTGTGGTTCGTCACGTGTCACGTTGTTACGCCCCAAGGGTTGAATCATACCGTAGGTCACGACTAAGGTCTATGTAAGTCATGCAAAATCGCCTAGCGTTTACTCACCCTAGTTGAGGCCAAGTTGTTGTCTATACGTACTTGTTTAAACTTTTTATAAATTGCCTTGGTTCGTTATTCATTTTCGTACATGATATGTCCACACTAGTTTTCCTACGCATCGACATTCCATTCATGGTATGACGAATGTTTGGCCCCTCTAATGCGCCATGTTTACTCGGTTCATGCATGGGTTTGTTTACAATGTGTGTCGTGTCTTAGGATGGAAGGCTGAAGCCCTTATTCTAGCTTGTCAAGATTTGACGTGTTTTCGATGGTGTCGTATATAGGCTTACAAGGTAAACGACTTAATAATGATGCGTTAAATTACGAGTGCGACTTACATCGAGGGTTCTAAATTTGTTAGACGTTGGGGAAAGGTGTATGGTGATAAGAAGCTCGCGAACCTTCTCGCACTTTATCCTTTTAAACCCGAAGCCCCTCTTGCTCCTTGAACCCATGAAACATCTACTCGAGAAACCGTGCCTTACTAATTATTTTGTTTTGATATGTGAGGGTTGCTACGAGAAGTGAAGAGGATAGGTGTATATTTTATACTACAATCTTGGCCTATTGCATATACTGGAGAACTTTCAATGCTCTTGTGAATGTTTATGTTATTCACTCATCTATTGAGCATAGTTGCTAGATAGCTATACTATTAATAGAGTGATATTCCTGTTTGTGAAATGAAGTTATTGCCAGGAGCAAGCATGTGAAGATTTTGATAGAACATTATGTGTAGAGGTCATTAAGTGTAAGGAATGAAATGATGATGGTTTGCCTATTTTGAATTTCTCCCACTGATGTAGTAGACTATACATTCATGTATTTAAGTGTGAGGTGAGAATGAATGTCAATGTACATATTTATTTAAGAGAATTTTCAATATATTGTCGCATATGTACGTAATTATATAATTGTATATTATTAGAGTAAACTGCAAAAATCATCCGCGCCTGGGTTTGTATGTTTGTGGCCATTAATCATGCTATAGCACCGATCACTTTCATTAGCATCTAATCATCCCTGAGTGGCCAAAATGTTTCTAGGCAAAAATCATTCCTTTATTGGGGATGATATTTGCTAAAAGTTTAACAGACTAAAGTTTTTGCAAAAGTATCATCGCCTTTGGGATGATTTTTGCTGAACGTTTCAACTAATCAGAGGATGATTAGTTGCGCCCAAATGACGCAACAACAGTGAGTCTTACACTCATTATTTTCGGCCTCCTATCTTTTTGTTACCCAGCCGACGCAACATGCATATTCTAGCTTTATATATATATATTTTGCATATGATTCGTGGCTTGTGTGTTTAACCACTGGGTGGCTAAATTTTGAGACACCAAGCGACTTCTTGTTTCATGTAGAAACGCAGCCGCAACAGCAAGTATTAACTTGTCATTAATCGAGTGGGGGTTTATTTCGAAACAACACGCACGGTGTGCTCTTTCTTGCAGCGTAAATGACGCACCCACAACAAGCAAGACTCGGCTGTGGTACGCACCCACAGCGAACAATGCTCGGCTGTGGTTTGGCTTGGGTTTCATGGACATGCTTATGCTACACGTCGAGGGTTCCGTATAAGGGTTTCCTAATATTTCATGCGAAAACCCTAGGGTTTGTTAACCCCTTACGAGCCAAACATTTGGTCACGGCATGTTTAAAGTTCTTACAAGATTTCTTGTCTCGTTACTAGTCTTATACACGGAAGGTGTGGTTTACAAATTAGGTTATAGTTGTTATTTTGTGTGTGGGGATGGTTTTTGCATGCGTGCGTAAGCACAAATCATGCATGCGTTATATGTGTCGTGTATAGCCTAGGCAAGGCCGAGACCTTTGGCCGGCTTTCCAAGGTTGGTGTGGCTTTGGTCTTGGTCGCAATATGGGTTAACCGTCACGGTAAACTAGAAAAGACTCACCGAGGTCCAAGCTCGATAGATGACGAGAAAAGATGGTGGTGATGACAGAAACTCGAACCTCCCTTGTTTCAACCCTTTATAACCCGACGTTCGCCTAGCTTGTGCCCTCAACGAAGCTTGAATTTGACTCGTATAATTTTACTTATTGTTTTCAAATTTTAGTTGAGATAAGTTTGTTCGTGCATGGTGCCTCATTTATACACAAGGTCTTTGATTGGTTACTGAAATGTTGCATGTGGAATGACCATATACTACTATTGAACCATAGTGTAGTTTTCTAATACTGTTATCATCATTGCCTCTTTTTCTAATACTATTAAGGAATCTCTACTATATCTTGTTTCTCCCATTTGAAATTGTATCAGGTTTATAAGACGTATCATGTGATGGAGATATTCAAACAAGAAATGGGTAGGGTAGTGTGTAAGGATTTGTGATGATGGATGTCTCATTATTATTGTATATTGGTTTATATACATTCATATGTATATATATCTGATATTGGTTTTCATGTGAATATATATATAATTTATTTTATCTTTGTTGAATTCAATTATAGTTGTCATGGTTATTAATTTGTATGTATGCGGTTTTATGAAGTGTTACAAGTAAATGGCCTCGTTTCACAAAAGTGAAATAAGTATGGTTTTATCGTTACGCGTTCTAAAATATCCTTTTAGACACAGAGTAATAATGGTGATATTCGCGTGCAAATTAAACTTTCCATGACAAAAAGTAATGCATTGACGATCATAAAATGACTCCTTGTTGAAATTAACGGTAAATTTGCAAACTTTCAGTACATGACTTTTACTTAACGAAAAGAGAATCTAATTTTTCTTACGGGGTGCCACAGCCTCCCCAGGTTAGAAGATTTCGCCCACGAAATCAAGACGTTGTAGGAGCTGTTGGATTTTCGAACAAGTGAGGGTACTTGCTCTTGAATTGGTCCTCGCGTTCCCACGTGTACTCTGGGCCTCTTCGTGCGTTCCAACGGACTTTAACGATAGGTATACGGCTTCGCTTGAGTTGCTTGACCTCGCGGTCCATAATCTCTACGGGTTCTTCGACGAAGTTGAGTTTATCGTCGAGTTGGATTTCCTCCAGGGGTATAACGAGAGTGTCATCGGACAAACATTTCTTTAGGTTGCAAACGTGAAACACATTGTGTACTCGACTAAGTTCTTGAGGCAATTCCAAACGGTAAGCTACTGGACCAATCCTTTCTATGATTCGAAAGGGTCCAATATAACGAGGGTTTAACTTTCCACGTTTCCCAAATCGAATTACACCTTTCCAGGGTGCGACCTTGAGCATAACCTTATCTCCAATTTCAAACTCAAGGGGCCTACGCCTCTTTTCAACATAGCTCTTTTGTCGATCACGTGCAGCTTGCATGCGATCTCTAATCTTGAAAATCTTTTCTGTAGTCTCATGAATAATCTCTGGTCCGGTAAGTTGTGCTTCTCCAACTTCAGCCCAACAAACAGGAGAACGACACTTCCTACCGTAAAGTGCTTCGAACGGTGCCGCTTTAATGCTCGTGTGATAACTATTATTGTACAAAAATTCTACTAGGGGTAAATGCCTATCCCAACCATTTACAAAGTCAATCTCGCAAGCCCTCAGCATGTCTTCTAACGTCTGAATGGTCCTCTCACTCTGACCATTGGTCTGCGGATGATAAGCAGTACTCAGGTTCAACTGCGTACCTATTGCTTTATGCAAAGATTGCCAAACTCTCGAAGTGAAATGGCTATCACGATCAGAGATGATTGACACCGGTATTCCATGTATTGCTACTATCTCCTTCATGTATAGCCTCGTCAATTTTTCTGTCAAATCTGTCTCTCTCATTGGCAAAAAGTGCGCAGACTTGGTAAGACGATCAACAATGACCCAAATCAAATCGAATCCTGCTGCCGTTTTGGGTAGTTTGGTGATGAAATCCATTGTTATCTTCTCCCACTTCCATTCTGGTATATCGGGTTGGACCAATAAACCAGAGGGCCTCTGATGTTCAGCCTTGACCTTGGTACAAGTCAGGCATTTGCTGACATATGTGGCGATGTCAGCCTTCATGTTTGGCCACCAATATAACATTTTCATATCATGGTACATCTTGTAGGATCCTAGATGAATAGAATACTTTGACTTATGCGACTCGTACATAATCAAGGATCTTGTGTCACCGTAACACGGTAGCTAACTTCTATTATCCAAACATAATGTCCCATCAGCGCGGGCTTCTAACCTCTTTAGCATGCCACCAATATCTTATGCTTCAATGTTTTCAACCTTAACAGCTTCTTTCTGCGCCTCAAGGATTCGTGACGGAAGGTCTAAGCCAATGGTCATAACCAAGGCTCTTACTCGTAACGGTTCGATGATTTTCTTTCGACTCAAGGCATCTGCTACTACATTTGCTTTCCTCGGGTGATAACGAATTTTGCAATTGTAATCACTTAGGAGCTCTATCCATCGGCGCTGCCTCATATTGAGGTCCTTTTGGTCTAGGATATGTTGTAGACTCTTGTGGTCGGTGAACACTGCACACTTTGTGCCATATAAATAGTGTCTCCAGATCTTTAGAGCGAACACTACCGCCCCTAACTCCATATCATGAGTGGTGTAGTTCTTCTCGTGAATTTTCAGTTGCCTAGAAGCGTATGCAATAACCTTCATTCTCTGCATTAGTACCGCACCTAGCCCTTTTATGGATGCATCACAATATACCACAAAATCTTCACTGCCTTCCGGTAGTGCTAAAATAGGTGCAGCACATAGTTTCTACTTCAATAGTTGGAAAGCTTCTTCCTGTTCTTCACCCTAATCGAACTTCTGGTTCTTCTGCATAAGCTCAGTCATAGGCTTAGCTATTTTGGAGAATCCTTCAATGAATCTCCTATAGTAGCCTGCAAGACCTAAGAACTGGCGAATCTCCGAAGGAGTGGTTGGAGATGCCCAATTCTTAACTGCTTCAATCTTAGCTGGGTCTACGTGAATACCACTGCTATCAATCACGTGACCGAGGAATTTTACCGTATTGATCCAAAATTCACACTTGGAAAATTTGGCATACAATTCTTCTTTCTTCAATAACTCCAGAATAGTTTTCAGGTGTTCCTCGTGTTCTTTCTCATTGCGGGAGTATATGAGAATATCGTCGATGAACACAATCACAAACTTGTCCAAGTATGGTTTGCACACATGGTTCATGAGGTCCATGAACACCGCAGGTGCGTTGGTTAACCCAAAAGGCATAACTTGGAACTCATAGTGTCTGTATCGTGTTCTAAAAGCAGTCATGGGAATATCTTCTTCTTTAACCCTAAACTGATGGTAACCTGACCTTAAGTCAATTTTTGAGTAGATGTTGGATCCTTGTAACTGATCGAATAAGTCATCGATCCTTGGTAAAGGATAACAATTTTTCACTGTAAGTTTGTTGAACTTAGGGTAATCGATACACATTCGGAAAGATCCATCTTTCTTTTTGACAAAGAAGATTGGTGCTCCCCACGGAGAGGAACTTGGTCTTATAAAACCTTTGTCAGAAAGTTCTTTCAGTTGCTCGGACAATTCCTTCATCTCTGCAGGTGCAAGACGATATGGTGCGCGTGCAACAGGTGCAGCTCCGGGCATTAACTCGATGTGAAATTCTACTTGGCGTGTCGGGGGTAATCCTGGCAATTCTTCAGGAAATACCTCCGGAAAGTCTCTGACTACAGGCACATCTTCAATTCGCCTCTCTGGGATTTTGGTTTCCTCCTCCTTCATTATTTGAATCAAGAACACTTGACATCCCTGGTCGATGTACTTCTGCGTTCTGATGCTCGAGATGACTTCTAATCTCGATTCGTTTTTAACTCCGCTTCTTTCGCCTTGTACAATTAGCATATCATTTCCATACGGAACACGAATGTACTTCTCATAACACACAACCTCTGCGCGATGTTCGGCCATCCAATCCATTCTGACGATGACGTCAAAACTTCCTAGTTCTATAGGGAGTAAGTCGATTTTGAATAGGTGATTTTGCAAGTTAAGAGTACACCCTCTTAAAATAGTATTGGTGGTTAGCGACTTTCCGTCGGCTAACTCCACACTATAATTAGTGTCTAGGGTTGTAGGATGGATGTCTATATATTTACTAAAAGCATATGACACAAAGCTTCTATCCGCACCAGTATCAAATAGCACCGAAGCATAAACATTATTGATCAGGAACGTACCATTCACCACATTGTTATCTTTCACAGCAGCCTCAGCACATAGGCTGTATACTCTGCCAGGTGCTCTGCATCCTCCTTGAGTGCTGGTTGATGCTTGGTTATTTCCTTTAGGGTTTCCTTGATTTTGCCTTTGATTGTTCTGAGGATTTTGTTGGTTGCCTCGAATTTGGTTTCCACCGCCTTGACTTCCATTGTTCGGACACTTGTTCTTGTAATGTCCCTTCTCACCACATCCGAAACAAGTAACATCACTTCCCTGTCCTCCTTGGCTTTCGGGTCCTCTTTGGTTTGCAAGGCGAGGTGGAGCTCGGCAGTCTTTGGCCTTATGTCCTGCCCTTCCACAGTTGTGACAAGTAGGAGGGCATGTGTCAGTGTGGTGTCGTCCACACTTTCCGCAGTAAGGTAATTTACCAGCATAGGAACCTTGCCCAGCTGTAAACACCCTTGCTGTCTCTGGACGTTTGTTCGGATTGAGATTACTAGTGGTGTTTGGGTTGTTGTTGTTGTAGTGGTTTCCGTTCCATTTCCGCTTGTCACCAGAGTTTTCTCCTAACTCTTGGACTACTTGGTACATCAACCCTTGAGCCATTTCAATCGCTTCATGCAAATCTACTGGTTTGGACGAGGTTACATTACCCTTGATGTTCAAAGGTAGACCTTCAATGTATCGTTCCAACAACCGGTCGGTGTTGGGTACCATCTCAGGACATAAGAGGATGAGTTCTTGGAATCGTTGATTGTAGGCGGTAAGGTTTGTGCCTTTCACCTTTAAATTCCACAGTTCATTTTCCATTTGCTTGACTTCATTTCGAGGGCAGTACTTCCGGATAAACATAGCCTTGAAATCACTCCAAGGTGTTGCATGAGCGGTATCGAGAGTAACAGAACGAACATACACGTTCCACCAAGTTAAAGCACCATCTAGCAGTGTGCTAGAAGCAAATTTGACTCTGTCCCCTTCTGCAACGTTGCTAATCCCAAATTGAGATTCTAGTTTCTCAAACCATCGGGTTAAGCCTACAGCTCCTTCAGTACCACGGAAGCTTTCATGCATGACTGCACGGAATTCCTTGTAGTTGCATGCCTTATTCTGGGAAGAGTTGGATCCTAGGTTGGTCTCTTCTTGAGTGCTCGCAGCATGAGTCACATCGGCAGCTGCGAGTGCTTCAGCTACTCTTGTGGCAATGAGCTGGTCGAGAATCTGAGTGTTAATGCCACTGTTGATATCCACGTTGTTTCGGTTGGTCAAACAGTTGATTGGAGGGTTCCGGCGGACATTTGGACGTTGTGCAGGTGCCATTTTTCTATAAGATAGATGATAAAATGACAGTTATGATATGTACGAAAATTATATGCGTAAGGAAAATCACGTTACTACAAATGGCATGTCTCTTGAAATCAATACTGTTATTATTCGCAAACACGATGTTTATTTCAAGGAGTAAGGGAATACAAGAGTTCACTAGCCGTGACAAACCCATAGCTTAGTGGTTACACAAAGGACAGGAATAAAACTAGTTATTGTTATGGTAGATTTGCTAGACCACCTCCTCGAGTGCCTCCTTCCTCTTCTGTCGTGCTTCCTCCTGAGCATTACTAGCATGATCCTCCGCATCCTCACACACTTGTCTAAGCTGAGTAATCAGTTCGTCTACAGATAGCGTCTCCAACGAACTTTCCTCAACTCGGGGCTTCACATCCCACAATGTCAGGAAGGCTTCTAACTCCTCCAAACAGGCATTTGGGTAACAGTCCATGTCCTCGAGAATGGTATGAAACTGTCCTCTAAGGCGCGTCGTGCATACGGTCAAGGCTGTCTCAAGAGCAGGCACCGAATTCTGACCAATTTCCGTCCCGTAGGCAGTTAGAGCTTCTTCTCTCTGGGTGGGGGTCCGTTTCAGCAATCATCTACTGGTAAGCAGCCATCGAGAATGGGGATAAAGGTGAGGGTGGTGGAGTAACAGGATCCAGTTGATAATCATCGAGGTTAACAACAGAAACTATGGCACGTTCAGCAAGATTTGGCTCAATTTGTAACATAGATATACGAGCGGTACGTCTGATAATCGGGGGAAATGGTGATACAGATGGCAAGACAAGTAATCCGAGAGTAGGACGTCTCCTGTGATACACCTGGGAGAGTGTGTCGGGGAGTCTCCAGTGTAGTGTTATCGATGTGTCTTAATTCATCCGAGTTCGACATGTTGCCGAGGCAAGGAAATATGAAATAAGGATATAGGTATATTTCAAAATACGCGTAGTTAAGCATGTTTAATGCACATGTAACCCATATTAAGTATATGTATATGTTTAATACACATGTAACTCGTATTAAGTATATGTATCTCATATATGTCTATTTCACATGTATCCCATTTTAATATATATATATGTACTCCTTTGATTGTTGATTCCTATGTACCCCATATTGAGAAACCAGCAATGACAGACAATAGAAGCATAATAAGCATGTTAAGCAGATAAGTAGTTATATTCTAGTGCTACCTAATGCAACCTAGTTCTCTATAACTTAGAGCTCTGATACCAATCTGTCACACCCCCAAAACATCAGAGTATAATGGCATCCGAGGGCGTGTGACTTCATGATTATCATGCTTCTAAGCAATACAGAACGACCTCTATATGAGACATTTTAAGAAAATTAATCACTTGAATTAGGAAATGATAAGTTGTTTAAACATTCAGCGGAAGCATAAAAATAGACAATATGATTAGAATTTCTTTAAACTATATATATAATATAATATAAAATAAAATATATATAATCTAAAAAAAACTACAATAATCAATGATACCGGGAAGTAGTATAGAATGTTCCCGGGTCGTTTATCCCCAACGAGGCTGGACTAGAGAATCGATACAGTCGGAAGATTGGAGTTTGAATGAGAGAAATGATTTGAGAGTGTGGAAAGCTAAGTTAAACAATAACAAACAAAAACGATTGAATATAAATTGCATTACTATTGTCTAAGCTCATGACACCGAAGCGTTAACATATACCACAATAAATTGAATGCCCTTGCTGGTGTCTAACGGAACTACCGTAATATGACCAAATCGAAACTATGTCTGATTGACTAATGGCAGTCAAGACAAACACGGGATGTCAATCCGTTAGATCTATCCTAACATTCATCGCTCCCAAAAATTAAAGGTTCATGATTAAATCGGGAGTTAGCAACTTGGTGTTAAATCGGGATAGACCACTATCAGTAATAAGTAATTGTACTTGTTTCAACGTTTTGATATAAGCATGTTATCACCCCCAAAAAGATGATTTTAAACAGTAGTATAGGGCTATGAAAACTCACCTTGTCAGTTAATCGCCAGAAAATTGTTACTGGTTCATTCACGTTGAAATGTGGACTCAGTCAAACACCTAAATAATTATGGCAAAGTCTGAGTTTACCTTCTAATAATACTTAATGCAATGGTTCATGCAAATGGGTCAAAAGGGTATTGTCGTTTATGAGTTAACGTTTTACGTTTTCAAGGTTGGTTGATTTAAAACGTTTGCTCTAGGGACGGACTTTACAATTTATAAGTACATCTATACAGGGAATCTATACTATCCAGCATCGCAATTTATATTACAAGTCCTTGTGATTTATATTTAAAGAAATTTAAATATTTTTGTATGTCACTAAGTGTATATATTTTCTCATCGTGTTTATTTATTTATATCGTTGTCGTTAAATAAATTTGTATAATTATCGAATTTATATATCACGGTTCGCTCAACTCGTTTAAGTTTCTTATCAGAAGAATATATTTTAATCCCCTGACTTTCCAAATAATAATATATATAATATATATAACTTTTATATTTTATATTCTTTTATTCATAACTTTACTATTTTGCACATAATAGACTTTAAAAAAATATTTTTGCGATAAATACGTTTATGATTAAAACGTGTTAAATTTATTTACTTTTTTTAAAAACTCGGCTTCGTTGGTTACAAATTTTAGATCATAAGAAAATGGTTATTTAGACTTTCTCCGCTTGACGAAAAATTAATAATGTGCTCGTTCATGGATTTTCCAATCCATTTTTGGATTCGGTTTGAAACGTTTCCGAGGACTACCGAACAACATGCGTGTTTCTTATATTTATTTGTGTTCAAACTCTTATAAAAATAGATTTTGCATGCATGTTTTTAGGAAAATATCTTATGAAATGTTTCTATAAAATACTCAACCCATGTGGCCTACAACTTGTTTTCTTTCCTTTCCCCTTTTTCTGTTTTCTGTCGTCCGACAGTGGGTTCGTCTTTTTTGTTTATTTTTTGTACCAACTGAGTCTTGAGGTTCTTCTTCACCATGTAACTCTCAGGTGTATAATATATATGTCACGTGTTCCACTTCTTCCTTTTTCCCTTTTGCTGCCCAACCGACGCAACAACAGTGGGTTATAATACTCACTGTTTCGGTTTCTTCTCACTTTCTACACATCCTTAAGTATTACTAGTTGGTTCTTCATAATAATCCCGCGTGGGTCTAGATTATAGGTTAGTCACAAGATGTCGAGGCACAAGTATGAATTTCATGCACTTAAGCAGACGCAACCGTGGCTGTTGTGGCCACGTTTCCTTGCAACGCAACGCAACACCCATGACCAGGCAATACCTTCATGGCATAGTGTTACATTTCATGGTGATATTGTGTCAAGGGTTTACAAGGTATGGGCATGAACCAACGAGCGTGAGTTGCTCGTCCTTAACCAAGTACGTGACGCACGATTCAGCGAGAAAAAGGTCGTTTGTGGTTCGTTTGGCGAATTGCTTGGTAAATGCCATGGTATGTGTCGAGGTCACAATGTTAAGGGTTTCTTCAACATAATCATGCGATATTCTAGTGTCATGCTAATCCATAGTGAGAAAGTAGCAAGTCTGATGCGTGTTTAAGGTTATGAAAAATCCCTGGTTTCGTTAATTTATTAGTACGCATGGTATGGTATTTATAAGGTTTACCTTACTTTTGTTTTTCATGTATGCCACCCCCAAACCCTTGCATGCGTAGCAATATATGTCTCTTAACATGCCGGGGTTTTATGTCGGGTATAGGGTCACTGCGACATAGAGGTCTCGGTTTAATCGACATGAGACTGGACATATAAAAATTTTAGACACCGAGGATGACTTACCGAAGGTCCAAGTTTTGTCAAACATTGAGGAGGAATTGTATGTTGATAAGAGCTCGAATTGGTTGCTTCTTCTTCTAAAGCCGACACCCAATTAGCTCTTGCAATCACGAAACTCCTCACTCAAATAGTGTTGTTTCAACTCGTGTTTTAGTTTCAATATTTAGTGTGATAGAATAATAGTCTAGTGCATGTTTTCCGATTGATACTCGAAGTCTTTGGATTGGTTACCGAAATTTGCATGTGGAATGAACCCTATACTACTATTGAGCCATCATGTATTTTTCTAATACTGTTATCATCATATACCTCTTTTTTTTGGGTTAAAAAGGGAATCAATACCCGGTTTAAATGCATTACACAAAAACAAAATCGTTTAAGTAATCAGATGTGGGTGAATCCCTCATCTCAGCCCAGTCCCTTACTGAGGCAAAATACAAAACAATTACAAAAACAATACATGGATTGCTACCTCACTTTCCACTACATAAGAACGACAAAACCATTCTAATCGTCTAGGAAAATATCTTTTTAAATTCCTACCTATACCCTTTATCTTGAAGTATATGGTCACAAAATTATGTATAGGCATGGGATAACTCTTCAAGATGGTCTTCAATATCTTCATAATCAAAAACCGTTCTAAATTTTTGCCCACCAACAAAAGAATGAAAGCTAGGATACAGAGAAACAACCCGATAGGAATGTGTACATCTCCACATCCGTGTCGGAATCTGCATTAATAACATCCATAGAAGAGAAAGACTTCATCGTCTCCTCTAGGTTTCCCCTCGACATACAACCATCCTTAGTAGGTTCGCCAATAAACTCAATTATTGACTCCTTTTCTGCCTTTTTTCGAAATTCACTTAACTCCTCCAAATTAATATCATCATAATAAAATTCATACCGTTCACAATGGAGATTGAGTAGTAAGGTTGCTTGGTGTATCGAAGATTACTGTCCTTGTTAAGTGTAACTCACATTCGAAACTATGAGGTTTAATTAACGCTACGATAACCTGGCGTTTTTCTGAGTGGATATTCTATACGATTCCCTTTAATGATAAAGGTTTTGTACTTGCTCTGTTTTCCCTTAGCTGTTTGACCTCATGGTGATGTATGGTTGCGGAGTCCTTGGTTTCATCGACATTTCGAGATTTTCAATTCAGGACCAGCCGTACGCTTCATAGGACATACACTATCCAAGTGATCAAAAATTTTGCACGAACCGCATCTTGGAGGTTGCCCTTCATATTCTATCCAAATCTGAACCGTAATGTATTTCCATCCTCAAGAGGGATATCAAGATCAACCGACTCCACAAGAGGAAATTCAGCCGATACTTCCACAAGGAACCTCCCCTCTCAAGCATACTGCTACGCCACCTAAGAATTGAGGCCACAAATTAATTTAGTATTGGCATCAGCCGTATAAGTTCTTCCCACCTCTCGTGGAAAATCAGCCTCAATTCCCACCTTCGGAAAACGCACAAAATAGGTACCTTCATGAAGCATTTTTTTTTTAATCCCTAAAGGTACACACAGACAACTATGTTATTTTTAAATTCAATATATTCGGCTGCCCAAGTTTTCAAATAACTTGGAACCAACTGAATCCGCCAAAGGACTCTCTCCAACACTTTTCCATGCCATCTTTGGAAGCAAATTGTAAAATCACATGAATATAGCCAACAAGCATCATGGACTCTTTATAGCCCAAATCCGAATCCCCACGCCAAGTTTTTAACATAGTTTTCCACCAACAGGGGAACGCAAGTTTCTTACCAACAGAAAAACCCGTATCACGAGAGGTTAACAAAACGCAGCATTAATATCATCAATGCAACCTTTGGCCAAGGTTACATTGTGGACTTGAAATTTGAGTTAGAAGCAAGTTTGTGTAATCCTAGTTACATTCCCCCATCGAAATCCCCAAGAGGATAACGGCTGTGAAATTGTAAACACCATTATCTTTTTTTCCGCCCCTTCACTACGACCTGGAACCTCCGACTTACGATGGGCACCCCCATTACCCTTAAGGATTGATTTGAGTGGTTATTTGGAGGATTATGAAGGCTACCGGCTTCATGGACCCCCCATCTACACATTCTTCGTCCCTAATCCAGAGGGGACTTCTGAATTCGCTCTCCATAGTTTTATAGTATCCCCCGATTCAGTTTATCAGACTTTTTAACCCTCCAGAGGATATTAAGGAAACCTTTATTCATCTCTCTACCCACACAACCAATTTAAAACACGTCCCAGAGATATACTATCAGCTAATAAGGAAACCCTAAAAAAATAGTGTAGCGCAACTACCAAAGAACTGCAGCCAACAAATGTCGTGATCAAAATAAAATTAGGGCATAAATCCGATGATGATTCTAATTTGGCCCTGAGCAGATTATTAATAAGACTTTATCCTGGGGATAAAATCGTTTATGTGATCAACTAGGAGAATCAACCGAATGGGAACCCTAAAAATATATGATGTTTCTTGTGATAATGATTCGATGCTCTCGGCCCAAATCAAATCAGGAATATAACTGTACCCAGTTTAGAGCGAAATCGCAACCAAAGCAAAATCACCTGTTCGCATTAGTAAGAAATTAACAGCACCAATCAGATCCAGGGTATTTAAAATAGCTAGAATACAACCCAAAAAAATAAGATTTAATGAATAAAACCACCACTCAGCTTAACGAAAGCAGTCCGAATCTGATCAGGGAAAAGAGAGTAAAAAGGCAAGAAAAATACCGATCGAAATAGTGGTTGTTTCATTACCTCTTTTTCTAATAAGTATTTAAAGAGATCTCCTACTTTCTATAATCTACCTGTTTCTCCCATTTGAGATTGTATCTGGTTTTTAAGACGTAATCATGTGATGAGATATTCTAAATAAGAAAATGGGTAGGGTTTAGTGCTGTATGGATTTGTGATTGAGGGATGTCTCATTATTATTGTATATTAGGTTTATATACAGCATTCATATGGTGTTATAAATCTGATTTTTGGTTTTTTTATGAATTTTATAGTGGTATATATATTATATATAGTGATATATATTTTAGATATATATATATATTTATATATATATAATATTATATATATATATATCTTAAAATTTATTTTATCTTTGTTGATTTTCAATCTATAGTTGTCTATGGATATTAATCTTGTTTGTTATCTGGTTTTATGAAGTGTTTCAAGTAAATTGCCTCGTTTCACAAAAGTAAAATAAGTATGGTCTTTAATAGGTTTCGCAGTTCTATATATCCTTTAGACACTCCAGTAATAATGGTGATATTCGCGTGCAAATTAAACTTTCCATGACAAAAAGTAATGCATTGACGATCATAAAATGACTCCTTGTTGAAATTAATGGTAAATTTTCAAACTTTCAGTACATGACTTTTACTTAACGAAAAGAGAATCTAATTTTTCTTACGGGGTGCCACAGCCTCCCCAGGTTAGAAGATTTCACCCACGAAATCAAGACGTCGTAGGAGCTGGTGGATTTGCGAACAAGTGAGGGTACATGCTCTTGAATTAGTCCTCACGTTCCCACGTGGTGTGCCGGACCTCTTTGTGCCATTCCAACGGACTTTAACGATTGGTATTCGGATTACTTACCGCTTGAGTTGCTTGACCGCGCCCGGTCAATAATCTCTACGGGTTCTTCGACTGAAGTTGAGTTTATCGTTCGAGTGGGGATTTCCTCCAAACGGAATAATGAGTGGTCATCGGCACTAATACATTTCTCTTAAGTCGCAGTCGTGGAATCTCAGTTTGTCGTACTCGACTAAGTTTCTGAGGCAATTCTAAACGGTAAGATACTGGGACCAATACCTTTCTATGATTCGAATGGTCCAATATAACGTAGGGTTTACTTTCCCGTTTAACAGAATCGCATTACGCCCTTCCAGGGCCGTTGACCATTGAGCATTAATCCTTATCTACCAACTTCAAAATTCAAGGGGCCTACTCCTCTTGTTAGCATAGCTCTTTTGTCAATCACGTGCAGCTTGCATGCGATCCTTAATCTTAAAAATCTCTTTTCCGTAAGAATATCACATCTCGTGAAAAATCTCTGGTCCGATAAGTTGTTTTCTCAAACATCATCCCAAACAGTCCAATTTAACGTGTTCGGACACCTTATTACCCGTATAAAGTGATCTCTGAACGGTTTGCAACTTTAATGCTCGTCCTGTGATAACTATTGTTGTTACGAAAATTCTACTAGGGGGTAAATGTCCTCATCCCAACCTATTCCGATGTCATTCACGCCAAGATCTTAGCATTATCCTCTAAAGGTTTGAATGGTTCTCTCACTCTGACCATCGGTCTGAGGATGATAAGCAGTACTCAGGTTCAACTGCATACCTAATGCCATATGTAAGGATTGCCAAACTCTTGAGGTGAAATGGCTATCGCGATCGGAGATGATTGACACAGGTATTCCATGTTTTGCTACTATCTCCTTCTTGTTTTGCCTCGGGTATTTTTTCTGCGTCGAATCCCGTCGACCTCATTGGCAAAAAGTGAGCAGACTTGGTAAGACGATCAACAATGACCCAAATCGAGTCAAATCCTGCTGCCGTTTTGGGTAGCTTGGTGATGAAATCCATTGTTATCTTTTTCCATTTCCATTCTGGTATATCAGGTTGGACCAATAAACCAGAGGGCCTCTGATGTTCAGCCTTGACCCTTGGCACAAGTCAGGCATTTGCTGACATATGTGGCGATCCTTTGGGTTCCCCCCCAAAAATCATTGGCCTTCATGTAGTGGTAAAGTCACCATTAAACATTTCCATGTCAAGGTACATCTTGTCGGCTCTGATGTAAATTAATACAGTTGACTTATGTGACTCATGGCAATAATCAAAGACTCGTGTCACCGTAAACATGGTTAACCAAATTTCTATTTATCCAAACTTAACTGTTCCTTGGCGGGGGCTTTCTTTATTTATTTTGCATAACCTACCCAGTTAGTCTGACCTGATTCACAATGGTTTGCAACCTTTAATGATTCTTTTCTCATGTTACTATTTTTTTCACGCGCCTCAATGATTCATGAACGGAAAGGTTCAAGCCAATGGTCATAACCATGGCTCTTACTTGCACGGTTCGTTTCATTCCTTTCGACTCAAGGCAGCTTCGCATACTTACTTTTGCTTTCCCCGTTGGGGAGGTCGTGGTGTAAACGAATTAGCAATCGTAATAACTTCGGAGGCTCTATCACATCGGTGTTGACCTCATATGAGGGTCCTTTTGGTCTAGGATATGTTGTAGAATCTTGTGGTCGGTGAACACCACACATTTTGTGCCATACAAATAGTGTCTCCAGATCTTCAGGGCGAACACTACTGCTCCTAATTCCAGATCATGAGTGGTGTAGTTCTTCTCGTGGATTTTTAGTTGTCTGGAAGCGTATGCAATAACTTTCATTCTCTGCATCAGTACCGCACCTAACCCTTTTATGGATGCATCACAGTACACCACAAAATCATCACTACCTTCCGGTAGTGCTAAAAATAGGTGCAGCACATAGTTTCTGCTTCAATAGCTGAAAAGCTTCTTCCTGTTCTTCACCCCAATCGAACTTCTGGTTCTTCTACGTAAGCTCAGTCATGGGCTTAGCTATTTTGGAGAATCCTTCGATGAATCTCCTATAGTATCCTGCAAGACCTAAGGTATGCGCGAATCTCCGAAAGGATCGCACGTGGTTGGAGATGACACATTCTTAACAGCTTCAATCTTAAGCTGGGTCACGTGAAATACCACTGATCATCAATCACGTGATCCGAGGAATTTTACCGTATGATCCAAAATTCACCCTGTAAAATTTGGCGTTACAGTTCTTTCTTTCTTCAAACAAACCTCCAGAATAGTTTTTAGGTGTTCATAGGTTCTGTCTCATTGCATGGAGAGTATAAATGAGGAATATCGTCATAAACACATCAATAACATTGTACAAGTATGGTTTTGCACACACGATTCATGAGGTCATGAACACTGCGGAAAGGTGCGATTGGTCAAAAAAAAACAAATCAAAAAAAACCCCAAAAAGGCATACATCAGAAACTCATAGTGTCGGATCGTGTTCTTGAAAGCCGAGTCTTGGGAATATCTTCTCTCTCTAACCTTAAACAAATGATGTAACCTGGCCTTAAGTCAATTTTGAGTAGGCACAACAACAATTGTTGGAATCTTGACAACTGACTTCGAATAAGTCATCGATCCCATTGGTAAGGGAGATAACGATTTTTACAATGTTAGTTGTTCAACTCACTGTAGGTTAATCAATACACATTCGAAAGGATCCCATCCTTATTTTTGACAATCAAGATTGGTGCTCCCCACGGTGAGGAACTTGGTCTTATAACAACCTTTGTAGAAACGTTCTTTTAGTGGTCGCGGCTAGCTCTTTCACTCTCTGCAGAGTGCAAGACGATTGGTACACGGGCAAACAGGTGCAGCTCCGGGGTATTAACCGCGATATGATATTATACTTGGCGTGTCGGGGGTAATCCCTGGCAAATCTTTAGGAAATACTTTCGGATGTCTCTGACAACAGACACATCTTTCCAATTCGTTCTATGGGATTTTGGTTTTTATGACTTCCATCATCTTGGACCTAGAACACTTGACATCCTTGGTCAATGTACTTCTGGTTATGATGCTGAGTTGACTTCTAATCCGATTTCATTCTTCAAATCCACTTCTCTTCGCCTTGTCCTTGTATGATTAGCATCTCGGTTCAATATGGGAACGCGACATTGAACTTATCATACACACAACCTCCGCGTGTTTGCTCGGCCATCCAATACATTCTGAAATGACGTCCAAATAACTTCCTAGTTCTAGAGGGAGTAAGGTCGTTTTATTGAACAGGGAGGATTTTGAAATGTTTTAAGAGTTACACCTCTTAAAATAGTTGTTGTGGTAGTGGACTTTCCGGCGGGCTAGCTCCAACCTTATAAATTCAGTATCTAGGGTTGTAGGATGGTTGTCTAATATATTTACTGAAAACATAAGACACAAAGCTTCTATCCCCCCTCCCCCCCCCCACCGCACTGTGTTCATATAGTACTGAAGCCATTAGACATTTTAATTAGGAATGTACCATTGCACTACGTTGTTATCTTTCACAGCGGCTTCAGGCACATAGGCTGTATACATTGCAGAGAGTGCTTTGCGTCCTCCTCTGAGCATTGGGTGATAATTTGGTTATTTCCTTAGGGTTCCCTTGATTGGCCTCTGATCTGTTTTCAGGGATTTTGCGGGTCGTTGCATCGAATTGATTTCCACCACCTTGATTTCCCATTTGTTTGGTCACTTGTTCTTGTAGTGCCCTTTTTCACCAAATCCGAAACAATTGACATCGATTCCCTTTCTCTTTGGGCATCCTGGTCTCTTAATGTAGTTATGGGACGAGGTGGAGTCGGCAGTCTTTAGCCTTATGTATGCCTTTACACTGTATGTACAAGTAGGTAGGGCATGCGTCAATGTCTGGTGTCGTACCAAACTTTCCGCAGTGAGGTAACTTACCAGCATAAGAACATTGCCGGTTGTGTAATCACCATTGCTTGCTTGGGAGTTTATTCGGGTTGTGGTTGCTAGTGTGGTTGGGGTTCGGGGTTGTAGTGGCTTTGTTCCATTTTCGCTTGTCCACCCCGAGCAGTTTTCTCTAACTCTTGGACCAACTTGATACATTAAACCTTGAGCATTCAATTGCTTCATGCAAGTCTATGGGTTTGGACGAGGTTCGTTACCCTTGAGGTTTAAAGGTAGACGCTTCGATGTAACGTCCAGACATCCGGTCGTCTCGTTATTGGGTAACATTTTAGTGATAAGAGGATGGGTTAATTGGAAAACGTTGATTGTAGGCAGTAAGGTTTGTACCCTTCACTTTTAAGTTCCACAATTCGTTTTCCATTTGTTTGACTTATTACCGAGGCAGAGTACTTTCTGGATTTGAACATTAGCCTTGAAAATCACTCCAAGGTGTTGGCATGAGCGGTATATCGACGAGTAACAGAACGAACTTACTCGTTTTCCACCTAGTTTAAAGCAATATCATAGCAGTGTGTAGAAGCTAACTATAAAACTATGTCACCTTCTGCAATGTTGCTAATCCCAAATTAAGATTTAGTTTCTCAAACCATTCGGCAGTGTTTAAGCTACAGCACATTCAGTACCAAATGGAAGTTTTAATGCATGACTGCATGGAATTCCTTGGAGTTGCATGCCTTAATTTCTAGGGAAGAGTTGGATCCCTTGGTTTGGGAATCCTCTTCTTAAGTGCTTGCAGCATGTGTCACAGCTGGCTAGTCATTGGCAAGCTGCAAGTGCTTCAGCTACTCTTGTGGCAATGAGCTGGTGAGATTGTGTGTCAAGCCATACTGTTGTTGTCCATGTTGTTTCGGGTTTGGTGGGAACGGATGACACTGGAGGGTTTCGAGCGGACAGTTGGGCATCGTCCGGGTGCCATTTTCTATAAGAGGGACAATAGAAATGACAGTTTGAACCTGTATACGAAATAATATGCGTAAAGATAGTCAACGGTATACAAAAATGGCTTATGTCTTTTGAGAATCAATTACTGTTATTATTCGCAAAACACGATATCATTTCGAGAGTAAGGGGATACATGAGTTCACTAGCCGTGGTCAACCCATAAACTAAGTGGTTGATACAAAAGACAAAAAAATAAAACTAGTTGTTTTACCGGTTGATTTGCTGGAACACTTACGCGAGTGCCTCCTTCCTCTTCTGTCGTGCTTCTTCCTGAGCATTCCTAGAACGATCCCCCGCATCTCCACACTTGTCTAAGCTTGAGTAATCAGTTGTCCACAATTAGCGTCTCCAACGAACTTTCTCAACTCGGGGACTTACATCCTACAATGTCAAGGAAGGCTTCTAACTCTTCTAAACAGGCATTTGGTAACCGGTCCATGTCCCGAGAATGGTATACAACTGTCAATATTAGGCGACGTTGTGCATGTTACGGTCAAGGCTGTCTCAGGTACATGCACCAAATTCTAACCAGTTTCTGTTAGAGCTTCCTCCCTCTGGGTGGGGTCTATTTTAGCAATCATCCGCTGGTGAGCAGCCATCGTGAATAGGGATGAAGGTGAGGGTGATGGAGTAAGAGGATCAAATTGGTAATCATCAAGGTTGATAGCAGAAATTCTGGTAGTTCAGCAAGTTTTGGGCTCATAGGTGGAAATAGATATACCGAAGAGTTCCGTTTGATAGTTAGGGGAAATGGTGATACAGGTGGCAAAATAAGTAAGCCTAGAGTAGGACGTCCTACTGTGTACACATGAGGGCAAATAAGAATGTGTCAGGGAAGTCTGGGACGAGGTAACAGTGTAGAGTTATCGGTCTTCGTTGGTGTATCAATATAGGGATGGCAAAAAAGCACCCAAAACTGATAGGGAAAAACGAAACCCGGACCGGTTGGGTCGGATTCGGTGGGGCGGCGTTGGAGGGTATCGGATGCGGGTACGGGTATGATAAAAGGAATTTAGCAAGGGTACCGGTTCGGTGAGGGTTTTTGATAATACCCGCCCCGATTACCGTACCCGTTAACCGTATCCGTTTTCTACCCGAATATCTACCCGCTGTATAGTTATTTATAATTAATTCAAGTGTAATATATTATTACATATTAATTTATTAATGTTTTTTTATATAAATATTTCTATTATTTTAAACCACTTTTGAATGTTACATAAATTAATTCGAAAGCGATTTTAAATCGTCTAATTCGGTATTTGTTTTCTTTAACTTTTAAAAAATTTGAATATATAAGGGTGTTTTGCTTATTTTTCGATAAATTTTAGTGTGACTTAATCTTGATACCCATCATTTTTAAAAAAAATATTCAATTGGGAATACCCGATACCCGTGGGGAAACCCCGGAAAAAACGTTGGATAATATTAACCGGTTAACCCATCGGGTAATGGGGCCAGGGTAAGGATGTGGCTTATTGTTACGGGGTGCGGGTACGGGTCTACTAAAACACTGCCATGAACCCGACCCGTTGCCATTCCCTAGTTCTCAAATTCATTCCGAGTTCGACATATCGTCTGAGACAAGAAAAAATATGAAATAAGGACTATAGATATATTTCAAATACGCATAGTTAAGCCTGCTTAATGAACATGTAACCCATATTAGTATATGTATCAATATATGTCTATTTCACATGTTCTCATTTTAATATAAATGTACTCCCTTGATTGTTGATTCCTATGTACCCATGATTGAGAAACCAGCAATGACAGACATAGAAGCATAATAAGCAACGTTAGGCAGAGAAGTAGGTGTCGTCTAGTGCTACCTAATGATGCAACCTAGTTCTCTATAACCCAGAGCTCTGACTCAAATGAAACTGTGTCTGCTTGACTAATGTCAGTACAAGACAAACAGGGATGTCAATCCCGATAGATCTATCCATAACATTCGCGCTCCGAAAATTAACGTTTCATGATAAATCGGGCAGATAGCAACTTAGGTTAAATCGGGACTTAGACCAAATCAGTAATGAGTAATTGTACTTGTATTCACACGTTTGAAATAAGCAATGTTCTCACCCCAAAAGATGATTTAAAACAGTAGTGTAGGGGCTATGAAAACTCACCTTGACAGTTAACCGCCGGAGATTGAAAAATGGATTAAAGCACGTCAAATAGCGAAACACCTAAGTAATTATGACATATCTGAGTTTACATTCTAAAACTTAATGTATGCAATGAATTATGCAAATGGTCAAAAGGGTATTGCCGTTTATGAGTTAACGTTTTATGTTTTCAAGGAGTTGATTTAAACCGTTGGCTCTAGGGACGACTTTACAATTATAAGTACCTATACAGGAATCTATACTATCACGCGTCGCAATTTATATTCACAAGTCCATGTGATTTATATTTAAAGAAAATATAAACATTATTTGTATGTCACTAAGTGTATATATTTTCTCATCGTGTTTATTTATTTATATCGTTGTCGTTAAATAAATTTGTATAATTATCGGATTTATATATCACGGTTCGCTCAACTCGTTTAAGTTTCTTATCAGAAGAATATATTTTAATCCCTTGACTTTCCAAATAATAATATATATAATATATATAACTTTTATATTTTATATTCTTTTATTCTCATAACTTTACATATTTAGACCCGAATAGACTTTAAAAAATATTTTTAGCGTTAAATAGTTTTATAAAACCGTGTTGTTAATTTGTTTAATCTTATAAAAATCGCTTCGTGCGGTTACAAATTTTTTAAGTATTAAGAAAATGTTTTTAGACTTCTCCACTTGACGAATAATCTTTTGCTGTCTAAAGGATTTTCCAACATTCAGGGATTCGGTTGAAACGTTTTGAGGACCCGAACAACATGCGTGTTTCTTATATTTCTTTGTGTTCAAACTTTTATAAAAATGGATTTTGCATGCATGCTTTTAGGAAAATATCTTATGAAATGTTTCTATAAAATACTCAACCCATGTGGCCTACAACTTGTTTTCTTTCCTTTCCCCTTTTTCTGTTTTTTGTCGTCCGACAGTGGGTTATACCCACTTGTATTGTGTTTTCTTCTTCACCATGTAACCTCTCATGTGTATATATATATATGTCACGTGTTCCACTTCTTCCTTTTTCCCTTTTGCTGCCCAACCGACGCAACAACAGTGGGTTATAATACTCACTGTTCGGTTTCTTCTCACTTCCTACGCATCCTTAAGTATTACTAGTTGGGTCTTCATAATAATCCCGCGTGGGTCTAGATTATAGGTTAGTCATGAGATTGGTGAAGGTCGAGGCACAAGGACGGATTTCATGCACTTAAGTAGACGCAACAGTGGCTGTTGTGGCCATGTTTCCTTGCAACGCAACGCAACGCCCATAACCAGGCGGTACCCTTTCATGGCTTAGTGATATATTTCATGGTGCTGTTTGTGTCAAGGGTTTTACGAGTTATAGGCACAAACCAAACGAGGTGGAGTTAATCATCTTAAACCAAGTAGTGACGTCAACGCCACAGTCAACCGAGGAAAAAAGGTCGATGTTGTTCGTCTTAGGTTGCTTGTCCATGCCCATAGTATGTGTCGAAGGTACAATGTAAGGGTTTTCTTACATTCATGCGAAAATCTAGTGCATGCTAATCCTTAGCGAGCCAACGTAGCAAGTCTTATGCGTGTTTAAGGTTAATGAAAATCCCTGGTTTCGTTATTTTATTATTACGCATGGTATGGTATTTATAAGGTTTACTTACTTGTTATTTCATGTATGCCACGCCCCAAACCCTTGCATGCGTACGTACATATTAACCCTGCGTGGGTCTTATGTCGTGTATAGGTCATTCGACAACGAGGGTCTCGATATACTACTGATGAATGAAACAATTATAAATATTAAACAACGAGGTACGATTTTTTGTGTTTTTATTTTTTAGTTTACAGGTGTATTAATTACTTGTTTATATTGTTTTTTCGCTGATTTGACGTGTGATCAACACAAGTTTTTTTTTGTGTTTTTGGTTTTGTCAAACGTAGAGCAGGATGATGATGATAGAGCTCAAACTAGGTTGCTACTTCTTCTAAAGCGACACCCACTTTCGTATTGCACTTAACGAACATCCTAACTTCATCGTGATGTTTAACTCTTGTTTTATCTTTCCATATTTAGTTGTGATAGAATAGGCTGTGCTGTTCTGATTTATACACGAAGTCTATTGATTGGTTACTTGAAATGCTAGCATGTGGAATGCCTATACTATATTGAGCCAGAATGTAGTTTTCTAATACTGTATCATCATTGCTTTTTATAATACTATTAAGGAATCTCTACTATATCTTGTATTTCTCCCCATTTGAAATTTGTATCAGGTTTATAAGAGTTCATGTGTGGAGATATTCACAATAAGAAAATGGGGTAGGGGTGTGTGTAAGTATTTGTGATGATGGATGTCCATTATTATGTATATTGGTGTTATATACATTCATATGTAATACATCTGATATTGGGGGTTTTTTTTTTTTATCTGAAATATATATATAATTTATTTTTATCTTTGTTGGCAATTTCACTTTTAGTTATCAGGTTATTAATTTGTATGTCATACGGTTTTATGAATTGATACAAGTAAATGGCCACGTTTCCAAGTGAAATAAAGTTGGTTTTATCGTTACGCTGTTCTAAAATATCTTTTAGGACCCAGAGTAATAATGCGTGATTTCGCGTGCAAATTAACCTTTCATGACAAATAAGTATGCATGTACGATTCATAAAATGACTCCATGTTGAAATTCATGTAAATTAGCAACCTTTCAGTACATGACTTTTAATTAACGGAAAAGAGAATCTAATTTTTCCTTACGGGGTATTGCACAGCCTCCCAAGGTCTAGAAGATTTCCACACGATATCAAGACGTTGAAGGGAGCTGTGGATTTTCGAACAAGTGAGGGTACTGGCTCTTGACTTGGTCCTACGTTCCACGTGTACTCTGGGCCTCTTCGTGTGTGCAACGGACTTTAAGGATGGAATACAGGCTTCGCTGGGAGTGCTTGACCTGCTGGTCCCTAATCTCTACGGGTCACTTCGACGAAGAGGTAGCATCGTCGAGTTGATTTCCTCCAGGGTTATAACGAGAGTGTCATGGGGGGGGGGGGGGGACCAAACATTTATTTAGTTGCAAACGTGAACACATTGGCACGCGACTAAGCACCTGAGGGGGTAATTAATCGGTTAAGATACAGGACAATCCTTTCTATGATTCGAAGAGGTTCCAACCTACTGAGGGTTTAACTTTCCACGTTTCTCCGAATAGATACCCCTTCCAGGGTGCGGACCATGAGTCATAAACCTGTATCTCAAACTTCAAACTCATGGGGCCTACGCTATGTATGCATTAGCTCTTTTGTCGATCACGTTGTCATTTGCATGCGATCTCTAATCTTGAAAAATCTTTTCAGTAGTCTCGGGAATAAAATCTCTGGTCTGGTAAAGTTGTGTTCTCTACTTCAGCCCAGCAAATAGGAGAACGGACACTTATGCTACATAAAGTGTTGACCGGTTGCCGCTTTAAGCACTGTTGTGATCTTGTGATAACTATTATTGTTACGAAAATTCTTACTAGGGGTAAATGCCTATCCAACCATTTCAAAGGTCAATCACGCAAGTTCTTCAACATGTCTTCTAACATCTGTATGGTTCCTCACTTCCGACAGCGGTTGAGGATGAATACGCAGATGCTCAGGTTCAACTGGTTTACCAATACTTTATGCAAAGATTTCCAAACTCTCGAGGTAAAATGGTTCACGATCGGAGATGATGACCACCGGTATTCATGCTCTTTCTACTATCTCCTTCATGTACAGGCCTTGTCAATTTTTCTGTTCAAATCTTTCATTTCTTGGCAAAAAGTGCGCAGACTTGGTAAGCACGATCTAACAATGCCCAAATAGAATCGAATCCTGCTTGTTTTGGGTTAGTTTGTTGAAGAAATCCATTATTATCTTCTCTCATTCCTTCTGGGGTATATCGGGTTGGACCAATAAAATAGCAGGGCCTCTGTTGTTAGCCTTGGACTTGCATAAGTCAGGATTTGTTGATAAAGGTAGGCGATTTGTTTGTCGCCTTCATGTTTGGGCCACCAACATATAAATTTTCATGTCATGGTACATCTTGTCGGATCCTGGATGAATAGAATACTTTGACTTATGTGACTCGTGCATAATCAAGGATCTTGTGTCACCTTAACATGGTAGCCAACTTCTATTATCCAAACATAATGTCCTATCAGCGCGGGCTTCTAACTTCTTTAGCATGCCACTGATATCTTCTGCTTTAATGTTTTTGATCTTGACTGCTTCCCTCTGAGCCTCAAGGATTCGTGATGGAAGGTCCAAGCTAATGGTCATAACCAAGGCTCTTACTCACAATGGTTTGATCCTTTCCTTTCGACTCAAGGCATCTGCTACTACATTTGCTTTCCCCGGGTGATAACGAATTTCGCAATCGTAATCACTTAGGAGCTCTATCCATCGGCGTTGCCTCATATTGAGGTCCTTTTGGTCTAGGATATGTTGTATACTCTTGCGGTCGGAGAATAATAATCACTTCGTGCCATATAAATAGTGTCTCCAGATCTTCAGATCGAACACTACTGCTCCTAACTCCAGATCATGAGTGGTGTAGTTCTTCTCATGAATTTTCAGTTGCCTAGAAGTGTATGCAATAACCTTCATTCTCTGCATTAGTATCGCACCTAACCCTTTTATGGATGCATCACAATATACCACAAAATCTTCACTGCCTTCCGTAGTTGCTAATTAGGTGCTGCAAATATAAGTTTTTGCCTTCAATAGCTGGGGAAGCTTTCTTCCTGTTCTTCACCCCAATCAAACTTCTGGTTCTTCCACGTAAGCTCAGTCATAGGCTTAGCTATTTTGGAGAATCCTTTGATGAATCTCCTATAGTAGCCTGCAAGACCAAAGAACTGGGAATTCCGAAAGAGTGGTTAGAGATGCCAATTCTTTAACCTGCTTCAATCTTAGCTGGGTTACGGTGAATACTCTGCTATCAATCACCTTTTTTCGTGACGAGGAATTTTACCGTATTGATCCAAAATTCACACAATGGGAATTTGCATACAGTTCTTCTTTCTTCTAACAATCCAGAATGTTTTCAGGTGTTCCTCGTGTTCTGTTCTCATTGCGGGTGTATATGAGAATATGTCGATGAAAAACAATCACAAACTTGTCCATGTATGGTTTGCCTATTCGGTTTCCTGAGGTCCCTCATGAACACCGCAGGTAGTGTTGGTCGACCCAAAGGCATAAATCTTGGAATCATAGTGTCCGTGTTTCTCATGTTCTGAAGCCAATTTGGGGATATCTTCTTCTCTAACCCTTAACTGATGATAACCTGACCTTAAGTTAATTTTTGAGTAGATGCTGGATCCTTGCAACTGATCAAACAAGTCATCGATCCTTGGTAAGGGGTAACGATTTTTTGTTGTAAATTTGTTCAACTCACGATAATCGATACTCATTCGGAAAGATCCATCTTTCTTTTTGACAAAAAAAGATTGGTGTCCCTGGCGAGGAACTTGGTCTGTATAAAACCTTTGCTCAGAAAGTTCTTTTAGCTTTTCGGCTAGTTCTTTCATTTCTAAAGGTTTGCAGACGATAGGTGCTCGAGCAACAGGTGCAGCTCCGGGTATTAACTCGATGTGAAATTCTACTTGGCGCGTCGGGGGTAGTCCCGGCAATTCTTCAGGAAATACCTCTGGAAAAGTTTGATTCAGGCACATCTTCAATTCGCCTCTCTGGGATTTTGGTTTCCTCCTTATTCATTATTTGAATCAAGAACACTTGACATCCCTGGTCGATGTACTTCTGCGTTCTGATGCTCGAGATGACTTCTAATCTCGATTCGTTTTTAACTCCGCTTCTTTCGCCTTGTACAATTAGCATATCATTTCCATACGGAACACGAATGTACTTCTCATAACACACAACCGTGCGCAATGTTTCGGAATCATCTATTGACGTGCGTCAAAAATTCAAGTTCTATAGGGAGTAAGTCAATTTTGAATAGGTGATTTTGCACGTTAAAGGCAGTACCACGCCTCTTTAATATAGAATTTGTGGTTAGTGGACTTTTCGTCGGCTAACTCCACACTATAGTTAGTGTCTTCGTTGTTGTAGGTGGATGTCTATAATTTACTAAAAAGCATATGACACAATAAACAAGGTTTCTTTTTTTTTTTGTTTTTATATCACACCGGTATCAAATAGCACCGTAGCATAAACATTATTGTTCAGGAAGTACCATTCACCATATTGTTAATCTTCACAGCAGGCATCAAAACACATTGGTGTATACTCTGCCAGGTGCTCTGCGTCTACTTAAGTTGTGGCGGGGGGGGGGTTAGTTGCATGGCTTGTTATTTCCTTTATGGGTTTCCTTGATAAGCCTTTGATTGTTCTGAGGATTTTGTTGGTTGCCTCGAATTTGATTTCCACCGCCTTGACTTCCATTGTTCGGGCACTTGTTCTTGTAATGTCCTTTTCGCCACATCCAAAACAAGTAACATCACTTCCCTGTCCTCCTTGGCTCGGGTCCACTGTGGTTTGCACAGGAGATGTGGGAGCTGGCAGTCTTTGGCCTTATGTCCTTCCCTTCCACAGTTGTGACAAGTAGGAGGGCAAATGTGTCAGTGTGGTGTCGTCACACTTTCCGCAGTAAGGTATTTACAGCATAGGAACCGTGCCAGCTGTCAAACACTTTGCTGTCTCTGGACGTTTGTTTCGTGTTGAGATTATAGTGGTGTTTGGCGTTGTTGGGTGGTTTCCGTTCCATTCCCTTGTCACTAGAGTTTTCTTCCTAACTCTTGGATATTAGTACATCAACCTTGAGCATTTCAATCGCTTATGCAAATCTACTAGTTTGGACGAGGGTTACAATACCTTAATGTTAAGGTTTAGGACCTTCACTGTATCGTTCCAAATGACGGTCGGTGTGGGTACTATTCAGGACATAAGAGGACGAGTTATTGAAAACGTTGATAGAAGGCGGTTAGGTTTGAGCTTTCACCTTTAAGTTCATATAGTTCATTTTTCCCATATGCTTGACTTCATTTGAGGGCTAGTACTTCCGGATGAACATAGCCTTGAATCACTCCAAGGTGTTGAATTGAGCGGTTGTATTCGAGATCGTAACAGAACCGAACGTACACGTTCCACCAAGCTTTAAACACTATCTCAGCTGGGTGCTAGAAGCAAACTTAACTCTGTCACTTCTGCAAGTTGCTAATCTAATTGATGATTCAGTTTTCTCAATCCATCGGGTTAAGAAAACAGCACTCTTCAGTACCACGAATTTTTATGCATGATGCACATAATCTTTGTGTTGCATGCCTTATTCTGGGAAGAGTTGGATCCTAGGTTGGTATCTTCTTGAGTGCTTGCAGCATGAGTCACAGCGGCAGCTGCGAGTGCTTCAACTACTCTTGTGGCAATGATCTGGTCGAGCATCTGAGTGTCAATGCTACTGTTGATGTCTACGTTGTTTTGGTTGGTCGAACGGTTAACTGGAGGGTTTCGGCAGACAGTTGGGCGTCATGCAGGTGCCATTTTTCTATAAGATAGGTGATAAAATGACAGTTATGATATGTACGAAAATTATATGCGTAAGGAAAATCACGTTAGTACAAATGGCATGTCTCTTGAAATCGATACTGTTATTATTCACAAACACAATGTTTATTTCAAGGAGTAAGGGAATACAAGAGTTCACTAGCCATGACAGCTTAGTGGTTACACAAAGGACATGAATAAAACTAGGTATTGTTACGGTAGATTTGCTGGACCACCTCCTCGAGTGCCTTCTTCCTTCTCTGTGTATTCTTCTGAGCCATTATAGATTGATCCTTGCATACCTCACACATTTTGTCTACGTTGAGTAATCACTTCATCACAGATAGCGTCTCCAAGGAATTTCCACAAATCGGGGCTTCACATCCCACAGTGTATGAAGGTTCTACTCTCAAACAGGCATTTGGGTAACGGTACATGTCCTCAAGAATGGTATGAACTGTCCTTAAGGCGCGTTTGTGCATAGGTCAAGGGGGAGGGAGGACTACTCTTTAATTTTTTCTCCTGTTGATGTCTCAGGTAAGGCAACGAAATTCTGACAGTTTCCGTCCTTGTTGGCAGTTAGTGCTTCTTTTCTTAGGAGGGGTCCATTTCAGCAATCTCGGCTTGGTAAGCAGCCATCGAGAATGGGGATGAAGGTAAGGGTGGTGGAGTAAGAGGGTCAAGTTGATAATCATCAAGGTTAATAGCAGAAATTCGGGCACGTTCAGCAAGATTTGGCTCAATGGGCAAAACAGACATACGAACGGTACGTCTGATAGTTGGGGAAAATGATGGTACGGATGGCAAAATAAGTAATCCGAGAGTAGGACGTCTCCTGTGATACACCTGAGGGAGTGTGTTAGGGAGTCTGGGAGGTACCAGTGTAGTGTTATCGATGTGTCTCAATTCGTCTGAGTTCGACATGTTGCTGAGACATGAAAATATGAAATAAGGATATAGGTATATTTCAAAATACGCATAGTTAAGCCTGTTTAATACACATGTAACCCATATTCCGTATAAGTATATGTTTAATAAATGTAACCCATATTTAGTATAGGTTTTCATACATGTCTATTTCACATGTATCCCATTTTTTATATATATGTTACACCTTTGATTGTTGATTCTATGTTACCCCAATTGAGAAGGAAACTAGCCAATGACAGACATAGAAGATAATAAGCATGTTAGGCAGATAAGTAGTTATAATCTAGTGCTACCTAATGCAACCTAGTTCTCTATAACTTAGAGCTCTGATACCAATCTGTCACACCCCCAAAACATCAGAGTATAATGGCAGCCGAGGGCGTGTGACTTCATGATTATCATACTTCTAAGTAATACAGAACGACCTCTATATGAGACATTTTAAGAAAACGGATCACTTGAATTAGGGAGTAATAAATTGTTTAACATTCAGCGGAAGCATAAAATAGACAATACGACATCGTTTTTAATTACGTAAAGGGATCTTAGAATAAGAGAAATGACTGCAATGCATGGACTTATATAGCATCTTCCGTCTAAAACCTGCAGAAAACATAGCTAAAGTGTCAACATAAAGTTGGTGAGCTCATAGGTTTGTTTAAGCAGAAAACGTAGTGTTTATGAATCATAAGATTTCATCCACATATGACAATATAACAGATACAAAGTCATATAAATTGCATTATTATTTTCTACGCTCATGACACGAAGCGTTAACATTCTACCACTAATGAATGAATGCCTTGCAGGGGTCTAACCCTGGACACCAGTAATCTGACTCAATTGAAACTGCTATTCGCCTTGACTAATGTCTGTCACGTCGAAATAGGGACGTCACTTCCCGATAGAATCTATCCATAACATTCGCGCTTACACAGTAAATTACGGGTATTCAAGATACAATCGGGAAAGATAGCAACTTGGGTTAATTTGGGACTTAGACCAATCAGTAATGAGTAATTGTACTTGTATTCACACGTTTGAAATAAGCAATGTTCTCACCCCAAAAGATGATTTAAAACAGTAGAGTAGGGGCTATGAAAACTCACCTTGACAGTTAACCGTCGGAGATTGAAAAATGGATTAAAGCACGTCAGATAGCGAAACACCTAAGTAATTATGACAAATCTGAGTTTACATTCTAAAACTTAATGTATGCAATGAATTATGCAAATGGTCAAAAGGGTATTGCCGTTTATGAGTTAACATTTTACGTTTTCAAAGTGTTGATTAGACCGTTGGCTCTAGGGACGACTTTACATCTATAAGTATCTATACAGGAATCTATACTATCACGCGTCGCAATTTATATTCACAAGTCCATGTGATTTATATTTAAAGAAAATATAAACATTATTTGTATGTCACTAAGTGTATATATTTTCTCATCGTGTTTATTTATTTATATCGTTGTCGTTAAATAAATTTGTATAATTATCGGATTTATATATCACGGTTCGCTCAACTCGTTTAAGTTTCTTATCAGAAGAATATATTTTAATCCCTTGACTTTCCAAATAATAATATATATAATATATATAACTTTTATATTTTATATTCTTTTATTCTCATAACTTTACATATTTAGACCCGAATAGACTTTAAAAAAAATATTTTTAGCGTTAAATACGTTTTTATAAACCGTGTTAAATTTATTTACTCTTTTAAAACTCGGCTTCGTGGTTACAAATTTTAAGTCATAAGAAAATGTTATTTAGACTTCTCCGCTTGACGAACTAATCATTTGCTCGTTAAAGGATTTTCCAATCCATTTGGATTCGGTTGGAACGTTTCGAGGACCCGAACAACATGCGTGTTTCTTATATTTCTTTGTGTTCAAACTCTTATAAAAATGGATTTTGCATGCATGTTTTTAGGAAAATATCTTATGAAATGTTTCTATAAAATACTCAACCCATGTGGCCTACAACTTGTTTTCTTTCCTTTCCCCTTTTTCTGTTTTCTGTCGTCCGACAGTGGGTTGTACCCACTTGTCTTGTGTTTTCTTCTTCACCATGTAACCTCTCATGTGTATATATATATGTCACGTGTTCCACTTCTTCCTTTTTCCCTTTTGCTGCCCAACCGACGCAACAACAGTGGGTTATAATACTCACTGTTTCGGTTTCTTCTCACTTTCTACGCATCCTTAAGTATTACTAGTTGGGTCTTCATAATAATCCCGCGTGGGTCTAGATTATAGGTTAGTCACGAGATTGGTGAAGGTCGAGGCACAAGGACGAATTTCATGCACTTAAGCAGACGCAACCGTGGCTGTTGTGGCCACGTTTCCTTGCAACGCAACGCAACGCCCATGACCAGGCGGTACCCTTTCATGGCTTAGTGATACATTTCATGGTGCTATTTGTGTCAAGGGTTTACGAGGTATGGGCACGAACCAACGAGCGTGAGTTGCTCGTCCTTAACCAAGTACGTGACGCACCATTCAGCGAGAAAAAGGTCGTTGTGGTTCGTCTTGGGTTGCTTGGTCATGCCCATGGTATGTGTCGAGGTCACAATGTAAGGGTTTCTTCAACATCTCATGCGAAATTCTAGTGCATGCTAATCCCTAGCGAGCCAACGTAGCAAGTCTTATGCGTGTTTAAGGTTAATGAAAATCCCTGGTTTCGTTATTTATTATTACGCATGGTATGGTATTTATAAGGTTTACTTACTTGTTGTTATTTCATGTATGCCACGCCCCAAACCCTTGCATGCGTACGCACATATTAACCCTGCGTGGGTTTTATGTCGTGTATAGGTCATGCGACATCGAGGTCTCGTTAAACTACATGATGAATGACATATAAATATTAAACCACGAGGACGACTTACCGAGGTCCAAGTTTGTCAAACGTTGAGGAGGAATGATGATGATAAGAGCTCGAACTTGGTTGCTACTTCTTCTAAAGCCGACACCCACTTAGCTCTTGCACTCAATGAAAATCCTCACTCAAATCGTGTTGTTTAACTCTTGTTTTTTAATATTTAGTTGTGATAGAATAGCTCGTGCATGGTTCCTGATTTATACTCGAAGTCTTTGATTGGTTACTGAAATGTTGCATGTGGAATGACCCTATACTACTATTGAGCCATAATGTAGTTTTCTAATACTGTTATCATCATTGCCTCTTTTTCTAATACTATTAAGGAATCTCTACTATATCTTGTTTCTCCCATTTGAAATTGTATCAGGTTTATAAGACGTATCATGTGATGGAGATATTCAAAATAAGAAAATGGGTAGGGTAGTGTGTAAGGATTTGTGATGATGGATGTCTCATTATTATTGTATATTGGTTTATATACATTCATATGTATATATATCTAATATTGGTTTTCATATGAATATATATAAAATTTATTTTATCTTTGTTGAATTCAACTATAGTTGTCATGGTTATTAATTTGTATGTATGCGGTTTTATGAAGTGCTACAAGTAAATGGTCTCGTTTCACAAAAGTGAAATAAGTATGGTTTTTATCGTTACGCGTTCTAAAATATCCTTTTAGACACAGAGTAATAATGGTGATATTCGCGTGCAAATTAAACTTTCCATGACGAAAAGTAATGCATTGACGATCATAAAATGACTCCTCGTTGAAATTAACGGTAAATTTGCAAACTTGCAGTACATGACTTCTACTTAACGAAAAGAGAATCTAATTTTTCTTACGAGGTGTCACAGCCTCCCCAGGTTAGAAGATTTCGCCCACGAAATCAAGACGTTGCAGGAGCTGGTGGATTTTCGAACAAGTGAGGGTACTTGCTCTTGAATTGGTCCTCGCGTTCCCACGTGTACTCTGGACCTCTTCGTGCGTTCCAACGGACTTTAACGATAGGTATACGGCTTCTCTTGAGTTGCTTGACCTCGCGGTCCATAATCTCTACGGGTTCTTCGACGAAGTAGAGTTTATCTTCGTTATGTACTAAGATGAAAATTCAATCGCAAGACATTTTCATTTAGGCATTTGTTTGTTTCGTTATGTTTGTTTTATCATAATTGCATATATTTTTATATATGTTTTAGTAAATCAAGATTACACTAAAATGGGGGGGGGTTTGTTGGTGATTTTAGTGTCATCAGGCCATTTAGGTAATGGATTTACTAGAGACCAATGAGGTTTCATGTTCGGCTCTGAAACGAGTTAGGAGAGTGTGGAGTACACGCTTGTTGAGCTAACATGAAATATACCAAGACGGGATTTGTAGAGTTTACACCGTAAACTTTATGTTTACGTC
>BQNB010011125.1:0-82215 GCA_026074375.1 Tanacetum coccineum
CCTAGGTCTGTGGTCATGGTCTGTGGTCCTTTGTTTGTGGCCCGTGATCCGTAGTCTGTGGTCGGTGGTCGGTGGTCGGTGGTCGGTGGTCGTGGTCTTGGTCGTGGTCCGTGGTCGGTGGCCGTGGTCGGTGGACGGTGGTCTGTGGTCGATGGTCAGTAGTCTGTGGTCGTGGTCGGTGCTTTGTGGTCCATGGTCTGTGGTCGTGGTCGTGGTCTGTGGTCGGTGGTCCGTGGTCGGTGGTCCCGATAAGTGGTCGTGGTCCGTAGTCTGTGGTTGCTGGTTGGTGGTCATGGTCGTTTTCCGTGGTCCGTGGTCGCTGGTTGGTGGTCATGGTCATGGCCCGTAGTCCGTGGTCGCAGGTCGGTGGTCACAGGTCGGTGGTCATAGGTCGGTGGTCGCTGGTCGGTGGTCTGTGATCTAAGGTCGTGTTTGGTGGTCGTGGTAGGTGGTCATGGTCGTGGTCTGTGGTCCTGGGTCGGTTGTCCGTGGTCGGTATTCGTGGTCGGTCGTCCGTGGTCTGTGGTCGTGGTCGGTGGTCGGTGGTCTGTGGTTGTGGTCGATGGTAGGTGGTCGGTGGTCGGTGGTCCGTGGTCGTAGTCGTGGTTGTGGTCCGTGGTCCGTGGTCATGGTCGTGGTCCGTGGTCCCTAGTCCATGGTCATGGTTGCTGGTCCATGGTCGGTGGTTCATGGTCCGTGGTCATGGTTGGTGGTCAGTTGCCCGTGGTCGGTGGTTAGTGGTCGGTGGTCGGTGGTTGTAGTGGTGGTCGTAGTTGTGGTCGTGGTCTTGGTCGTGGTCGTGGTCACGGTCGTGGACATGGTCCTGGCCCTAGTTTGTCGTCGTTTTCGTGGGCATGATCATTGTCGTGGTCGTGGTCATGGTCATGGTTGTGGTCGATGGTCCGTGGTTGTTGGTCAGTGGTCGGTGGTCCGTGGTCGTAGTCTTTGTGGTGGTGTTGGTCCGTAATCTATTGTCCGTGGCTGTGATCGTGTTTCGTGGTCCGTGGTCGTGGTCATGGTCCTGGTCATGGTCGTGGTCGTGGTCGGTGGTCCGTAGTCGGGGTCGTGGTCCGTGGTTATGGTCGTGGTCCGAGGTCCGTAGTTTGTGGTCCGTGGTTAGTGGTCCGTGGTCTGTGCTTCGTGGTCGTGGTCGTGGTCGGTAGTTGGTGGTCCGTGGTCAGTGGTTTGTGGTTCGTGGTCCGTGGTCGGTGGTCGGTGGTCGTGGTTGTAGTTGTTGGTCGTGGTCGTGGTCGTGGTCCTGGTCGGTTGTCGATGGTCGTGGTCGGTGGTCGTGGTCGTTGTTGTGGTCCGTGGTCCAGGGTTCGGGGTCGGCAGTCGTGGTCGTGTTTCGTGGTCTACGGTCCATGGTCCATGGTCATGGTTGTGGTCGTGGTCCGTGGTTGTGGTCGTGGTTCGAGGTCTGTGGTACATGGCCGTTGGTCCGTGGTCCGTGGTCGTGGTTATGGTTGTGGTCCGTTGTCCGTGGTCGTGGTTTGTGGTTGGTGGTTCGTGGTCGGTGGTTGCGATAAGTGGTCGTGGGCGCGGCCCGTGGTTGCTGGTTGGTGGTCATGGTCGTTTTCCGTGGTCCGTGGTCGCAGGTCCGTGGTCGCTGGTTTGTGGTCATGGTCATGGTCCGTGGTCGCAGGTCAATAGTCACATGTCAGTGGTCATAGGTCGGTAGTCCCTGGTCGGTGGTCCGTGGTCTAAGATCGTGTTTGGTGGACGTGTTCGGTGGTCTTGGTCGTGGTCCGTGGTCCTTGGTCGGTTGTCTGTGGTCGGTAGTCGGTGGTCCGTGGTCGTGGTCTGTGGTCGTGGTCGGTGGCCCGTGGTCGGTCGTCCGTGGTCAATGGTCGTGGTCGGTGGTCTATGGTCTGTGGTCGTGGTCGTTAGTCCATGGTCAGTGGTCCGTGGTCGGTCGTCCGTGCTCCGTGGTCGTAGTCGTGGTTGTGGTTCGTGGTCCGTGGTCATGGTCGTAGTCCGTGGTCCCTAGTCCATAGTCGTGGTCGCTGGTCCATGGTCGGTGGTTCATGGTCCGTGGTCGTTGGTCCGTGGTCATGGTCGGTGGTCAGTTGCCCGTGGTCGGTGGTCGGTGGTCGGTGGTTGTAGTGGTGGTCGTGGTCGTGGTCTTGGTCGTGGTCGTGGTCGTGGTCATGGTCATGGTCCTGGCCCTGGTCTATTGTCGTTGTCGTGGTCGTGATCATTGTCGTGGTCGTAGTCATGGTCTTGGTTATGGTCGGTGGTCCGTGGTCCGAGGTCGTTGGTCGGTGGTCCGTGGTCGTAGTCGTTGTGGTGGTGGTGGTCCGTGATCCATTGTCCGTGGCTGTGATCATGTTTCGTGGTCGTGGTCATGGTCCTGGTCATGGTCGGTGGTCGTGGTCGGTGGTCGTGGTCGGTGGTCCGTGTTAGTGGTCGTGGTCCGTGGTTGTGGTCGTGGTCCGAGGTCCATGGTCTATGGTTCGTGGTCAATGGTCCGTGGTCTGTACTTCGTTGTCGTGGTCGTGGTCGGTGGTCGGGGGTCCGTGGTCAGTGGTTTATGGTTCGTGGTCTGTGGTTGGTGGTCGTGGTTATGGTTGGTGGTCGTGGTCCTGGTCGGTGGTCGGTGGTCGTGATCGGTGGTCGTGGTCGTTGTCGTGGTCCGTGGTCCAGGGTTCGAGGTCCGCAGTCGTGGTCGTGTTTCGTGGTCCGCTGTCCATGGTCCGTGGTCATGGTCGTGGTCGTGGTCCGTGGTTGTGGTCGTGGTCGTGGTTCACGTGGCTGATGGTCCATGGTCCGTGTTCGTGGTCATGGTTGTGGTCTGTTGTCTGTGGTCGTGGTCGTGGTCATGGTTGTGGTCC
Source organism: Tanacetum coccineum (assembly GCA_026074375.1). Lineage (NCBI taxonomy): Eukaryota > Viridiplantae > Streptophyta > Magnoliopsida > Asterales > Asteraceae > Tanacetum > Tanacetum coccineum. The sequence goes on from BQNB010011125.1 coordinate 2,835, forward strand.
GTAATTCGTGGTCCGTGGTCATGGTCGTGGTCCGTGGTCCCTAGTCCATGGTTGTGGTCATCGGTCCATGGTCGGTGGTTTGTGGTCCGTGGTCGTGGTCGTGGTCATGGTCCGTGGTCAGTGGTCGGTGGTTGGTGGTCGGTGGTCCGTGGTTGTAGTGGTGGTCGTGGTCATGGTCTTGGTCGTGGTCGTGGTCGTGGTTGTGGTCGTAGTCGTGGTTGTGGTCGTGGTTCGTGGTCGTGATAGTGTCGTGGTCATGGTAATGGTCGTGGTTGGTGGTCTGTGGTCCGTGGACGGTGATCTGTGGTCGGTGGTCAGTGTTCCGTGGTCCATGATCGTAGTCGTTGTGGTGGTGGTGGTCTGTGGTCCGTGATCCATTGTCTGTGGTTGTGGTCGTGAACCGTGGTCGGTGGTCGTGGTCGTTGGTCTGTGGTTGTGGTCGTGGTCTTGGTTCGTGGTCCGTGTTCAGCGGTCCGTGGTTGTTGTTCGTGGCCGGTGGTCGTTGTCTGAGGTCGTGGTCAGTGGTCCGTGGTGGTGGTGGCCGTGGTCGTGGTCATGGTCCTTGATGTTGTTCGGCAAATAATTATTCAAAGTTTTACATTTATATTTAGCCAAATTACCTAATAGAACACCTTAACGAGTAGTGTACCCGGTCAATTGTGGACTAGTTTGGTAAATAGGGTGTCGATCCACTCAAGAATGATGTGTTACTATCTTTTATCAGTGTTTTATCTATCTATCGTTAGTATTTACAAACCTATGCTAGTTAGAATTATATACAAAATTATACAGAATCTACAATGCATACGCCGTATTGAGATCATCAATACGCCGTATTAACTATACAGTATGTACATGTTTGGTTTATCATGGGGTTTCAATCTGAGAGATTGGCACAAGTTGTAGTTTTGGTAACTTATCCAATTATCTTATCCCTAATCCACTAACGTTTAATTACTAAAGCTTCAAAGTGCCGGTCGAATTTATTCTAAGGAAATCATGTTAACCATGTTTACTAAGCCTAACGCAAGTTTGTTTATTTAGTACAATGATCGTCTTATCTCGAGGCGGTATATCATTCCTAGATTAAGGCGAGACTTCTTCCTTAACCCTAGATACGCATAATTCTGTCACTATTAGACGCATCCGCATAAAGCAACCTATGTATTGATTATAATCTATCTTAGGAAGACAATAATGGTGATTATCGAATCCTAACTCATTAGAGACTTTCCCCACTTACTACTTACGGTAATATCATATGGTGGTACTCTACTTTTTTCCTAACTTTCCATCTACAAGGCCAAGAACAAGAGTTAAACCTAGGTCACCACCTTTTTTATAGGTAACCTTGCCTTAAACCTTATATCAATATCCGTCTAGGTTAAGCGCTAAGCGTATCCCCAGATAGGAGTGGCGGGACCTTATTACGTGATCCTATTGTTCCACACTATACTAATTACTACAAAAGGCGGAGAGCTTTCTAATATCGGGCTAATGATACTAGAATTAAGGTTACGTGCTAAGTACATAAGCAAGCATATGGTGATAAACATAATCAATACCCAACGATAAAGCAAGATGCAATCGACATAAACAAACTAAACAATTAAGGTTTGATAGCCTTTAAGCATCGTAACAATTACACAAACGTTATATGAACAATAATTAAACAATTATCGAACGCGTATTCAAGGTAAGAGAATTACAATATGATTCCTATGGATTGATAAGCTTCTTGTGACCTTCGTGGCACTTCTGGACTTCAGAAATTCGACTTTAGGGATAGTAGATTCGACTTTTGGGATAAGCACACCAAAAACAGTTTTGAGTTATGTAATTTTAAGGGAATATTTGCATTTTATATACAATAAAAAATATTTATAAAACATATAATACATTTAAAAGATAAATTAAAAAAATTACCAATACCCTTATAAAAAATCACTCTCAAAAATAAATATAATATAATAATAAAATACGATAATTAAACGCGGTTAAGTATGATCAACCAGGTCGTTATCCCAATGACTATTGGAAATTGAAACCTGTTTAAGCTTGGATTCTTGATTTGATAATCAAATTTGAATTATTGATCATCAAAATTAACAATAAAATAAGACAATTAAAAAACTATTAAACAATTAAACTAATACGGGAAATGATTAAAATGCACCAAATAAACAAGTAAACTAATTTTTAACCCCTAAAAATGTAAACTAAAATTCTAAACCTAAGATAGGACAAAATAAAATTTTAGGAAAAAAAAACATTTTTTTGTTTATTTTTGAATTTATTATGAATTAAAACTAATTTATTCTAATTAAATCCTAGAAAATATCAAATTAAGTACTAAAAATTTGGAAAATGATTTTTAAGCTTAGAAAATTCCTAGAAAAATTAAAAACAGTAGATTAAAACATTTTTAACTATTAAAAATTAAAATTTCTATTATTTTAAAATTAACAATTAAAGCCTTCAAAAAAGAATTTTAATATCTAAAAGTGGCGAAAATATATTTTTCTGAATGTAAACCTTAGCTATTTTTTTATAAAACTAAAAACTATTTTTTGTATTTTGATAAAAACTTTTTCTAGTTTTTTATTGATTTTTTATAAAGATTTTTTACTTTCGAAAAATGATTAAAAATAAAATAATAACTGAAAAATCTAAAAAAATCAGGAAAGTCCATAGATCTAACAGGAATGTATGAAAAATAAGAAAGGCTAGATTGCTAAACGAATAAGCTCTAAATTGAGCTTAATAAGCTACGGCTTTTTATAAACAAGGAAAAGGAAAACGTATACTAGTATTTGATTGTGCAAACTATGGATGGATGAGCTATTGTAGCAAAACGGTTAACACACTTGGTATGCATACTAGAGGTCGTGGGTTCGAGTGTGGTGGCAACCCCTTTTTGCTTTTTTTTTTATTTTTTACTTTTTTGAAAAACTAAATATTGAGACTTATAAAGGACACGAAATTAAGCACTATTAATAAAAGAACCTTAAGCTAAAACTAAGTAATAAGCTCTAGGACAGCTTATTGATAAGCTGTCACAGAAAGTAAGCTTTTGGGCTTAATTTCACTTAAAGGCTTATAACTAGCTTATTTTAAGCTCAAATCCAAAAAGGAAAAGTGTTCTAGAAAGCTTGAGATGAGCTTATTCTATAAATGAAAAGAGATCTAACCTAGGAATGCTTTTAAACTACTGAAAATTATGATGAAACAGACAAACTTAGATATCTAGGAGAAAAGCTTAAAACCAAAATAAGCTATAATGCTCTAAAAGCAAAAACAGCAAATAAGCCTTTGTAGACTTGACAAACAACTTAAGAGAAACTAATTTAAGCAATTAATCCTACTACTTTAAGCTAAAATCTAAGACTTAAAATCTAAATTCTACTACTAACTGTTTTTGGCTTTTATGAGTTTGAATGACTTTTGACAGCTAAATTTAGCTAGGTAAATAAGCTAGAAACTGAAATTTAAAACTTAATCTATATTAAGCTATAGCTAATCTAAGTCCTACTTGAATCTAAGATCCTAAATGTTACTCTTACTTAACTAAAAACTACCTTAAAGGTGACAGTACAAACTTGTAACAACAGTACTAACCTTTTGGTTAGTACTGGTGCACTTTGCACAAGTGCAACACAAAGGATGCAGGTTTCCTAAGGAAAACCTTGAACTTAGACACACTCAAATTGTGTAACTAAACACAATGCTAGCAAGATCTAGCCCTTGGAGGCTTAGATCAAAAATTTGCACAAGTTAAAACTAAGCAAAACTGCCCTGGTGCTAGAACACAAATTTTAACTCCTAACTTGATCAAATTTAACATTTAACTTTTGAAAACTCATCATTTACTAATCTCTAATGTTTTAACAACTGACTTAAGTAAAAAACAAGGCTCACTTTGACTATTTGAGGTCAAAGTGAGTTATGCCAAACACTCCTTTAAAAAGTGACAGATCAATTTAAGCTATTGAAATACTAATCTAATGCATCAAATCTAATAACCAGATATCAAATAGCTTAAAACTAACTTAATAATCATGATCAATCAGCTAGATAAGCAATAATCTGAGATTTACTACTAGTGCTAAATATTTTTGGTTTTTTCAAAGTTTTTTAGACAATTATATGTAAATCTATAATTCAAACTAAGAAAATGAAAAACAGATAAACAACTATGATGATTAAGCTAGAAAAGACTCAAATAAGTACTAATAAGCAAAGAGAATAAGCAAATAAGCAATAATAAAACATTTAAGCTATAACTAAGCACTTTTAAACTGAAATAAGAGAAGAATGAAAAGAGAAACTTACTTTATCCTTTAGCTAAACAAAAGGAACCAATAATGGCAGCTACAAGCTCCCTAGCTTATTAGATAAGCTAGGGTAAAGTCCTTGGGGATCCTTCCATTTTAGATCCCCCTTCCATAAGCTTTCCAATCCAAAGGTAATATATAGAATTTAAAACTGATTTAATTGTTAAGGTAAGATTAAGGCTGATAAAACTCTAATCAAGAGCTTAGAGACTCTTGATAGCTTATGAGTAGCTTATGAGAGCTTAATGACATTTGTTTAATAGTTTAAAAAGAAAGAAAAGTGTATGAGTTGAACAAGAGAGTTTATAACAAAATAAGACTGAGTTTCATTAATATTAAATTGATTACATTACTTAAAAAGAGAAATTACATAAGCTAAAGGAAATTTTTAAGCTACACTAAAAAGCTACTAAAAAAACTAGATAGATGCGTGTGTGAGAGGTGAGGCCTATTTATAGCCTGCCTTAGATCCTTCTAGCCTCTTGGGTCATTCCCCCGCTCCTCTAATCATCACCACACGATTAACCAATCATTGGAGAGCTTATGATGGCCGTTAGATCATTTCTTGGGATCACACGGATTGCCAGGCTGGCAATCCTTGATGTGACCCTTGTGTTACTTCTCTGAGAGCTTTTAGTATAAAATTCATTCACTCTTGTGCTTTCTCCTCATCTGCCGTGGCTTGATATTTTGGCTAAACAAATGAAAACCCTTGATGTTACAAATTTGACCCTGGGTTTGTGTAGAGGATCTCTTGAATTACCATAATTACCCATCAATTATGAAAAGCCCTTTGTTTTACCCACTAGGTGAAATGGGGAAGACAATCTACAGTAAATTGTGTTCGCGCCCCTTTTTTTTAGACAGTTAAAACTGTTATAGTTTGAGGGTTCTACACAAATGGTCCTTGTCCTTCTTTTTCCCCTTTCTTAATTATAAAGAAACTTTGAAATGTACAGATTTGGCCCTTGTGGTTTATGGAAAGATGGATGGGCTAGGGATTTGGGCTTATGAATCCGGGTAAGGCCCATTTAGAGGTGAGGGGTTATTTTTGGACTTTTGTGAAACTTTGAGGGTTAAAATGGAATATTGTGGGTCTTGTTGACTTTTGTTGACCATTGTTTGACTTTTCTTTGACTGGGGCTTGGTTTTTCTGGCTTCGGCTTTGAATTTTTGGCTTCTTTTTGTACTCTTCTGATTCTCGTGTCCGTGTTTGCTCGTTTTTGACTGTTTTCTTGTGATTTTTGATTTATCCGTACCTGCACACAAAAAACACAAATACAAGCATATTTTTGCCATTTTTGGTCCGTTTTGGGTTTAATTGGGTCATTTTAAGCATAAATGGATATGTGTATTCTACACTTATCAAAATTCCCCAAACTAAACGATTGCGTGTCCTCACGCAATATCACATGCCTTATAACCAAATACCTCGAAAATTCCCCAAACTAATCTTTTGAAAAGTAGCCAAGATTTTTGTTGAGAGAATTAAGAGATCACAAGTTATAAAACACCCGATTTCCATTTTCAAAGATTTTTCTCTTTTTATGATTTTTCTTGATAAATAATTACCTAACTACAACTTATTTGTGTTGACATTATGTATTGTTTTCATTACCTCTTTGGTAACTTTTAGGATCATAGAATAAAAAGCACAATTAAGTGTCAAAAAGATAACTTCATCATCCCCGATTTTTCACTTCTCCCATGCTAAGCTTAAAAATAAGATCACCGTTAATTACGAACTAAGATGCTAAGACTACTTATAATTACAACTTGTGAATTCCTCTTCCCGACATAAATCATATATTAAGGTGTGTGTGTTCAAATTAATTTAAACCATTAAATCCACATATTAGATAGTTGAAATCCGACCAAGCTTTACACATGGGCCTTTTGGGCTAATATGTTAATCACTTAGTAGAATCACAACTCAAAGCAAACAAAAACCTCCTTAGCTAAGACATCATTGGTTCACTTGTCCCATTGTTAATATCACTTAGATAAAATCCAACACAAGCATACAAAAACCAACCTTACTCAGACATCATTGAGTTCAGCTTGTCCATGAATGACTTTTTATCTCTAGCAATCCCACCGTCATCGGGTAAGTTATAAGGCTTTTGACACTCATCCGAGAAATACTAAAAATGGATGAGTATTTAATGAGTGTTTTATGGTTTTAAGGTGGTAACCGAAATGTAGATTAACTTCCATAAACAAACTTTGTAGACTTTTGCAAACCTTAGCTAAAAAAGAATACCATTATTATTTCTATTTACTTTATTAGGCTAGGAATCGGTATCACTTTTCTTTCGACGACACATCGGCCTCGCCTCCGACAAGAGCTCGCGTACTTATTATGATATCAACCCTAAATATACATCCTCCACCCTTTCTTTCGATGTCACATCGGGAGCGAACCGACAAATGCCCATGTACTTTATTGCGATGGAGATTGTATATTAATTATTAACACTTAAGGATTTATAACTTGCATCCTTTTTATTTACCAACTATATTTTATAGATTTTTTTTTTTTTATTATTATTATTTTTTTGATTAAAAACTGATAACACTAATTAAAATATTTATATACTATAAAATATTTATAAAATATAATACTTTTAAAAGAGAAATTAAGAAAATTACCAAGTTACCCTTGATAAAATTCACTCTCAAAAATATATATAATATAATATAAAATACGTATATTAAACCGGGTAAGTATGATCACCCAGGTCGTTATCCCCAATGACTAGTGAAATTGAAACCTTGTTTAAGCTTGGATTCTGATTTGATTAAGCAAATTGATAATTTGATAATCTAAAGCAACAATTAAAATGGACAATTAAAAACTATTAAACAATTAAACTAATACGGGAAATGATTAAAATGCACTAAATAAACAAGTAAACTAATTTTTAACCCCTAAAAATGTAAACTAAAATTCTAAACCTAAGATAGGACAAAATAAAATTTTAGGAAAAAGAAAAACATTTTTTTGTTTATTTTTGAATTTATTATGAATTAAAACTAATTTATTCTAATTAAATCCTAGAAAATAGCAAATTAAGTACTAAAAATTTGGAAAAAAAATGATTTTTTTAATAATATTAAATTTTTTTTATAAATTTATATTAATAATTAAAAAAAAAAAATTATTATAATAAATTTTAATTTTTTTTTTTATTTATTAGAAATTAAAAATATATATATAAAACTTTTTAAAATTTAAAATTTAATATTATTATTTTATAAATTTATATTTAAATTAAAATTTTTTAATTTATTTAAAAATAATTAATTAAATTTATAAAAAAATAAAATTTTAATATTTGTTTTTAATTTTTAATTTAATAATTAATATTATATAATAAATTAAAATATTATATTTAAAAATATTTTATTTTTTTTTTATATATTTTTATATATTAATTTTTAAATTTAATTAAATTATTAATTAAAGAATAAAATTTATTATTAATTATTAAAAAAATTATAATTTATATTTTAATAAATAATTTAATAAATAATATAATATTTTTATATTTTAAAATTATTTTTTTTTTATTTATTTTTTAAAATTATTTTAATAAAATTAATTTTAATATAATATATAATTATTTATTTATTTTAAAAAAAATAAATAAATTAAAAAAAGAAAATATATATATTATAATATTATTTATTATAATTTTTTATTTTTTTTATTAATAAATTTTTAAAATTAAAAAAATTATTTATTTTAGTATTTTAAAATATTTTTAATTAAAAAAAAAAAAAAAAAAAAAAATAATTAAAATTAATTTTATAATATTAAATTAAAATTTATAAATTTAATTATTAATAATAAAGATTTATAAAATTAATATTATATATAATTTAAATTATTAATAATAATTATAATTAATTAAAAAAAAAATTTTTAAAAAATTTAATAATTAAATAAAATTATTTTTATCATATATTTTTTATTTTATTTATAATTTTAAATTTATTAAATTTTATAAAATATTTATAAATAATTTTTATTAAAATTAAATAATTTAAAATTTTATAAATTTTATTTTTTTTAGTGTTAAATTTTAAAAAAATATATATAAAAGTAAAATTTTAAAATTTTATTTAAATTATATTATATAAAATTTAGTATTTATAATTTATTAAAATATTTAATATTAATATATTTATTTTAATTTTATTAAAAAAATTTATTTATTTATATAAATTTTAAATTATTTTATTTATTATTTAATATTTAATTAGATTAATAAATTTAATTTTTAAATAATAATTTAAAAATTTTTATTAAATTATATTTAATAGGATATTAATATAAATTTTAAATAAATTATTAAAATTTATTTTTTATTCTTATTTATTTTTATATTTTTTTGTAAATTATAATATTTTTAAAATTTTTTTATATATTTTCATTTTTTATTTTTTTATTTATTTTAAATTTTTTTTTTTTATATTTTAATAAAAATAAAAATATATATATTAAAATTTTTAAGTTAATAAAATAAGTATATAAATTTATTAATTATTAAATTAAAAAATTATTTTTTTTTTTTAATATTATAAATATTTAAATTTTTTTTTTAATTTAAAAAATAAAAAACTTAGAAAAGTCTAAAATATTATAAAAGCAGAGAAAACTATTTTTAACTATTTTAAAAATTAAAATTTGTGTTTTTAGATGTTTTTTAGATCTAATTTTATTTAAAATAAAAATTAAAGCTCAAAAATGAAATTTAAAATCTAAAAGTGGTGAAAATGAATTTTTCTGAATGTAAACCTTAAGCTATTTTTTATAAAACTAAAACTATTTTTTGTATTTTTATAAAACTTTTTTCTATTTTTTATTGATTTTTTAAGATTTTTACTTTCGAAAAATGATTAAAAATAAAATAATAACTGGAAAAATCTAAAAAATTCAGGAAAAGTCTTAGATTCTAACAGGAATGTATGAAAATAAGAAAAGCTAGATTGCTAAACGAATAAGCTCTAAATTGAGCTTAATAAGCTACGGCTTTTTATAAACAAGGAAAAGGAAAACGTGTACTAGTATTTAATTGTGCAAACTATGGATGGATGAGCTATTGTAGCAAAACGGTTAACACACTTGGTATGCCTACTAGAGGTCGCGGGTTTCGAGTGTGGTGGCTACCCCTTTTTTCTTTTTTTTTTTATTTTTAACTTTGTGAAAAACAAAATATTAAGACTAATAAAGGACACGAAATTAAGACTATAAATAAAAGAAACCTAAAGGCTAAAACTAAGTAATACGCACTATGAGACAGCTTATTGATAAGCTGTCACAAGAAGTTAAGCTTTTAGGCTTAATTTCACTTAAAGGCTTATAACTAGCTAATTTTAACTCAACCAAAAAAGGAAAGAGTTCTAGAAAGCCCTTTTTGAGAAAATGGAGCTAATTCTATAAATGAAAAGAATCTACCTAGGAAGCTTTTAAACTACTGAAAATTATGATGAAACAGACACACTAGATAATCTATGATAAAAGACTCAAAACAAAATAAGCTTAATGCTCCTAAAAAGTCAAAAACCAGCAAATAAGCCTTTGTAGACTTGACAAACAACTTAAGAGAAACTAATTTAAGCAATTAATCCTACTACTGTAAAGCTAAATCTAAGACTTAAAATCTAAATTCTACTACTAACTGTTTTTTTGGCTTTTATGAGTTTTGAATAACTTTTGACAGCTAAAATTAGCAGGTAAATAACTAGAAACTTGAAATTTAAACTTATTTTATATTAACTGAAGCTAAGTCCTAAGTCCTACTTAATCTCAGATCCTAAATGTTAACATCTTACTTAACTAAAAACTACCCTAAAAGGTGACATACAAACTTGTAACACAGTACTAACCTATTGGTTTAGATAACCAACTAAGCCCGGTGCACTTTGCACAAGTTGCAACACAAAAGGATGCAGGTTTCCCTAAGGAAAACCTTGAACTTAGACACACTCAAATTGTGTATCTAAACACAATGCTAGCAAGATCTAGCCCTTGGAGGCTTAGATCAAAAATTTGCACAAGTTAAAACTAAGCAAAACTGCCCTGGTGCTAGAACACAAATTTTAACTCCTAACTTGATCAAATTTAACATTTAACTTTGGAAAACTCATCATTTACTAATCTCTAATGATTTAACAACTGACTCAAGTAAAACAAAAAACGAATGGCTCACTTTTGACCTATTTTAGGTCAAGTGAGTTATGCAAACACTCCTTTAAAAAGGTTCAGATCAAATTTAAGCTATTTAAATACTAATCTAATGCTAATCAAATCTAATAACCTCAGATATCAAATAGGCTTTCAATAATCGCTAAACCTTCTTGAGGCATCTTATCTAAGAAATTGCCACCTGCTGCAGAATCTAAGGCATCTTGAATTCAAACGATCAAGATGCCTTAGATTCTGCAGCAGGTGGCAATTTCTTAGATAAGATGCCTCAAGAAGGTTTAGCGATTATTGAAAGCAAGTCAAAAGTTCGTTACTCTAGAAGTCGTGCTAATGATTCAAGAGTGAGCACGGATGCTCCTCTTTCTAATTCTTCATCTTCTAATAAAACATTTAAGCTATAACTAAGCACTTTTAAACTGAAATAAGAGAAGAATGAAAAGAGAAACTTACTTTATCCTTTAGCTAAACAAAAGGAACCAATAATGGCAGCTACAAGCTCCCTAGCTTATTAGATAAGCTAGGGTAAAGTCCTTGGGGATCCTTCCATTTTAGATCCCCCTTCCATAAGCTTTCCAATCCAAATGTAAAGGTAATATATAGAATTTAAAACTGATTTAATTGTTAAGGTAAGATTAAGGCTGATAAAACTCTAATCAAGAGCTTAGAGACTCTTGATAGCTTATGAGTAGCTTATGAGAGCTTAATGACATTTGTTTAATAGTTTAAAAAGAAAGAAAAGTGTATGAGTTGAACAAGAGAGTTTATAACAAAATAAGACTGAGTTTCATTAATATTAAATTGATTACATTACTTAAAAAGAGAAATTACATAAGCTAAAGGAAAATTTTAAGCTATACTAAAAAGCTACTAAAAAAACTAGATAGATGCGTGTGTGAAAGGTGAGGCCTATTTATAGCCTGCCTTAGATCCTTCTAGCCTCTTGGGTCATTCCCCCGCTCCTCTAATCATCACCACACGATTAACCAATCATTGGAGAGCTTATGATGGCCGTTAGATCATTTCTTGGGATCACACGGATTGCCAGGCTGGCAATCCTTGATGTGACCCTTGTGTTACTTCTCTGAGAGCTTTTAGTATAAAATTCATTCACTCTTGTGCTTTCTCCTCATCTGCCGTGGCTTGATATTTTGGCTAAACAAATGAAAACCCTTGATGTTACAAATTTGACCCTGGGTTTGTGTAGAGGATCTCTTGAATTACCATAATTACCCATCAATTATGAAAAGCCCTTTGTTTTACCCACTAGGTGAAATGGGGAAGACAATCTACAGTAAATTGTGTTCGCGCCCCTTTTTTTAGACAGTTAAAACTGTTATAGTTTGAGGGTTCTACACAAATGGTCCTTGTCCTTCTTTTTCCCCTTTCTTAATTATAAAGAAACTTTGAAATGTACAGATTTGGCCCTTGTGGTTTATGGAAAGATGGATGGGCTAGGGATTTGGGCTTATGAATCCGGGTAAGGCCCATTTAGAGGTGAGGGATTATTTTTGGACTTTTGTGAAACTTTGAGGGTTAAAATGGAATATTGTGGGTCTTGTTGACTTTTGTTGACCATTGTTTGACTTTTCTTTGACTGGGGCTTGGTTTTTCTGGCTTTGGCTTTGAATTTTTGGCTTCTTTTTGTACTCTTCTGATTCTCGTGTCCGTGTTTGCTCGTTTTTGACTGTTTTCTTGTGATTTTTGATTTATCCGTACCTGCATACAAAAAACCCAAATACAAGCATATTTTTGCCATTTTTGGTCCGTTTTGGGTTTAATTAGGTCATTTTAAGCATAAATGGATATGTGTATTCTACACTTATCAGGGTACTGTAGCCGACATCAATACGGCGTATAGGAGGGTCCTATACGGCGTATTAGCCGAAACTGGGAGTAGGGTCTACGGACATTCCTTAATAAATTATTTTGAAATATTCACAATCTTCAATGCGGCGTATAGTCTTCATGGATACGGCGTATTGGGTCTTCGATACTTTAGGTCCAAGGCTAGATAATAATACCCAATACGGCGTTTAGCTTTTCTTCATATGGCGTATTGATCTTCAATCAACGTGGTCTTCATGGTCAATCTTGCGCAGATATGTCGTATGTCTTTGATGCATACGGCGTATTGTCTTGATGAATAGTTTATTTCAATAATCTTCGTTTAAGCTCCATTTTGCGCCATAATCACCACGTACTCCATAATTACTGCAAAAACTAAATATAAAGCAATTACGTACTAATATCTTGCAATAATGATATCAAATGGGTAAATTACTTGGAATAAATGATGCAAAAAATATGTCTTTATTTGATGTCATCAAATATTCCCCTACTTGAATCCTACTTGTCCTCAAGTAGACCTTTTAGAATTCTCATGAAAATAGTATCCATATGTTGGGAAGAAAATACTTTAGAGTTAGTACTGCTAGTATAATGTGTTAATACTGCTAGTATTAGTTAGTACTGCTAGAAGGAAAAGTTACTACTGCTAAAGGAAAGTTACTACTGCTGAAGAAAATGTTACTATTGCTAAGGCCAGCTCGCTAACTAGTATTCTATCATAAGCTTGGAAGGAACAGATCTCCACCGACTAAAGTTGAGGAGTAACACGTCTAAGCAAAGGCGAAATTAGGTTAAAGGTTAAGGGTTGAATCCATCCTTTTCTTTCATCAAAAGTACTTGAACCAACAAGGTGCAATTCACATGTACATGGCCATAACGACGGGATAGACACACATGAATTCATGCTTGCCTCATTCGCGCAAAACCAATGATTAGGATAAGTAATGATATAGGGTATGGACCTTCTAATCTTCATCAATAGTAGTAAACCAACAAGCTGTAATTCAATCATACATGGCCGTAACAACATAATAGACACATGTGAATTCTTGCAAACCTTATTCGAATATAACCAAAGAATAGATTAGGTATGGGTAAAGGATCTTCTATTCTTTTCTTCAATAGTAATAAGCCAATGGTCGTAAGTCAGCTCACACACATCCGTGATGACGGAATAGATATGAGAGACTTCATACGAGCCTCATTCGAGTAGAACCCATGAATAGAGAATAAGAAATGTTGTAATGGTTGTTAAATAAAAAACAAAACAAATAGTACTTGAAGACATAAATAGAAGGACAAGGTCCTAGAAACTTTCCGACCATTAGAATCCCAATGCAGATAAAGACACAATCAATTGACTTGAAAAAATATCTTGATCAATGATTAATCAAAAAAACCTTAGTTGGTGTTTCCAGTTAAACAACAAACTCCCATTCTTTTCCTTTATTACAATGCACTCTAATAACAGAAGTTTGGTGTATGATCGCCCACTCACAAATAAAATTAGTTGAGGTTTTATATTAGCGGTACCAGACACTAATCACAACAAAACAACTCTAATCGTAGGTTTACTGAGAATGAATACGCAACGAATAATCGATTATACTTATAAATATCGAACATTTCTTTTGCGAACTCGATTATAACAAACTTTCTCTCCGACGTCCTTTCTTTTCCTTTTGTCATTGATTTTCCATTTTTAGAGATAACAATACATTAAAAATAAACTGAAGGGTTTAAAGATTTCACCACTTACCACAATGAAAAATCTGATATTGATCATCGTATCAAAATAGCAAAAGTAAGTAAACAGCCTGAAAAACGAAGAAAACACTACTATCACTTTCCGCATTGCATTGTGCAATTTCTTGAACTAACCAAAGATAGATAAACAGCACCAGTCATAGGATACATGACTTACACAAAAGAAACTAGCAACCAAAAGATAGTGTTCAATCAAATAGGGTAGGCTAAGGTGTAAGGTTGTAATGAAACATTTAGTGAGGTACAATGTACTTCATTAATAATCTAGATTAACCCAAAGATTAACGAGTACCACGAAAAGGATAAGGCTCAGAGGGTTGTACTAAGTGGATCTTCACTCTAAAAATGAGAGTGGAAAGGGTTTTATATGGTGTTGGGAATAAAAGACTTCTTGGTTAATACTGTTCAGCCAAAGTTAATACTGCTCAGCCAAAGTTAATACTGCTTAGCTAAGGTTAATGTTTCTTAGCTAAAGTTAGTGCTGCTCAGGACCATTCATGAAAAATACACTAAGTAGTTAGTGCTGCTAGCACAAATTGTTAATGCTGCTAGTACATGTTAATGTTGCTAGTGTAAGTTACTACTGCAGAGTGAAGTTAGTACTTGGTGAAGAACTTAGTACTGCTAGTACTAAGTTAAAACTGCTGATAAAGAAAAGTTAAGACTGCTGATGAAGACAAAGATTACTAAAGAAAGTTAATGTTGCTGAGTTGATAAAGACTGAAGAGAAGATAAAGAAAGACTTGGAGGATACGTATTACAGAATATTCAGTGTATATCTTTAAAATTTAGAATATATGATTGTAATTTAAGTTATAGAAAAGATTGTGTTTATCTTTAGAGATTATGTGACTTGTACAGGACTCCTTGTCATCTATAAAAGAAGGTCCTAGGTCATTGAGATTGATATCAATTTTTATAGAATCAGTCATCACATATATACGAGTTTGTTATAGCTTCAAGGTTGTAAACCTAATACTTTCAGAGTATTCGTATTATTATCATTAATAATATTGAGGCTTTTTGTGATAATTCTTGTGTTTTGTTCATTACTGTTATATTGTTTTTCTCACTATTAAAGGCTAGATTCCGCATAGTCTTTAGTAGATTCAAACAAAGTTTCTATCAGAGTCGTTTTAGATTTATCCAAGATTACTCAACCTTAACAAGCTAAGGAATAAAGATCTAAAGGGAATAAGGGACCAACAAGTGGTATCAGAGCTTGTTAAGAAACTTTGAATCAAGAGAAGAGCCTGTTTTACTAGCACAAAATGGATTCTGAATCAACAAATCTTACAACTACTACTAAGCTACTAGTTCTCAAGCCTGGTGATTATGAATCATGGAGATTCAGAATTAAACAATACATCCAGTGTATTGACTATGCTTTATGGGATGTCATAGAGAATGATAATTATTTCAAGCCAAAGACTTAAACATCTAAAGCTGAAGGTTCATCAAGTACAACTACTCTAGGCCTTGCAACTACTGAAGAAAAGATAAAGAAGAGGAATGATGAGAAGGCTAGAAGTACTTTGCTGATGGCTCTACCCAATGAACATCAACTGAAGTTCAATCAATATCCAGATGCTAAGTCTCTATTAGATGCTATAGAGAAAAGGTTTGGTAGTAATGAAGCCACAAAAAAGACAAAGAAGAATCTTCTTAAACAACAGTATGAGAATTTCAGTACATCAAGTACAGAGTTACTTGATCAAACTTTTGATCTATTACAAAAGCTTGTAAGTCAGCTAGAGCTTGTGGGTGTTAATTTTGATCAAGAAGATGTGAACAAGAAGTTCTTAAGGAGTCTATCATCTGAATGGTACACACATACCATTGTGTAGAGGAATAAGGCAGACCTAGGAACCCTAAGCATGGATGATCTTTATAATAACCTTAAAGTGTATGAAATAGAGGTTAAAGGTGCTGCAAATTCAAGCTCAAACACAAAGAACATGGCTTTTATGTCCTCTGGAACAAATAACTCTAGGAGTACTAATGAAGGAGTTAATACTGCTCAAAGAGTTAGTGCTGCTAGCACTTAAGTTAATATTGCTGACATAAATAACTTGAGTGATGCTGTTATTTATGCATTCTTAGCTGGTCAATCCAATAATCCTCAACTTCTGAATGAGGATTTAGAACAAATCCATGAAGATGACCTTAAAGAGATGGATCTAAAATGACAGATGGCCATGTTGACCATGTGAGCAAGAAGATTTCAGAGGAAAACAGGAAGGAACCTTACCATCAAGGGAAGTGAGACTGCTAGTTTTGATACGTCCAAGGTGGAGTGTTACAACTGCCACAAGAAAGGACACTGTGCAACGGAGTGTAGAACTCCAAGAAATCAAGAGCAAAGAAACAGGGAAAGCACTAGGAGATCTGTTGCTATGGAGACTGCTTCTGATAAGGCTTTGGTGTCATGTGATGGTTTGGGTGGTTATGACTGGAGTGACCAAGCTGCAGAAGGTCCAAATTATGCACTGATGGCCTACTCCACTTCAAGTTCAGATTTTGAGGTATCTACTAACTCAAATTGATCTAAAACTTGTTTAAAAACTGTTGAAACTCTTAAGTCTCAGTTAGAACAATTAAGAAAGGATTTAGATAGATTCGAATTAAGGGCAACTAGTTATAAAGGAGGTGTAGCTTCTTTAGAAGAAAGACTTACTTTCTATAAAGGGAATGAGATTATTTTCTGTGATGATATAGCAGTGTTAAAAAGAGATATCATAATTAAGGATTTAGAAATTAATCATCTTAAAAAGAAGTTAGAATCAGTAACTAAGGAGAATGACAGCATTCAATTAAATGTGAACAAACTAGAGAATGCTTCTAAGAATCTAGACAAATTGCTAGAATGTCAGGTAACTGATATGTGTAAGAAAGGTTTAGGATTTGAAAGCTATAATGTTGTTCCACCACCTCATACAGGTAGATTTTTGCCTCTAAAACCTGATTTACCTTTTTCTAATATAGAAAAAATTTCTGATAAGTCAAGTGAGTCTGTAGATTCTAGTAAAACTGTTACTAGTGTAAAAGAGTTGTCTAAGGAAGTTAGGAAGAATGATGATGCTCCAATTATTGAAGATTGGGTGTCAGATGATGATTCTGAGGATGAAGTTTTAACTCAGCCTAAAGAGGAAAAGATAACTGTGAAACCTAGTGTTGCTAAGGTAGATGTTGTTAAACCTAAGAAACAAGAGATTAAGGCTAGGAAACCTGTTAGGTATGCTGAGTTATATAGGTAGAACAAACAAAGTCCTAGAGGTAATCAAAGGAACTAGAACAACAAAATGTCCCAAAACCTAGGAAGTAACTTTGTAATGTTTAATAAGGCCTGTTATGTTTGTGGTAGTTTTGATCATTTGCAGGTTAACTGCAATTACCATCAAGGGATAGTACAGCCTGCTTTGAACTATAAAAATAGGGTGAATCAACCAAGTTTGCTAAAAGAACTCACCTTAGGGATCTAATGACCATGGTTCCAAGAGCAGTCTTAATGAAGTCAGGTATTAAACCTTTTAATACTGTCAGACAAGTTAATACTGCTCACACAAAATCAACAATGAATGCTGCTAGACCAATGACATATTTTTCTAAAACAACACATTCATATGTTTAGAAGCCCATTAACAAGCAAACAACATTTAATAATAGAAATTTTGATCAGAGGGTTAATGCTGTTAAAAGAAAAGTTAATACTGCTAAGTCAACAATAGTAACTTACACTAACAGTACTAACAGAGTTAGTGCTGCTAGTTTAAAAGTTACTACTGCTAGACTAAATGCAGCAGTACTTAATGTTGTTAAGGGTAAAAGGGTCAATGTTGTTAAGGCCTCAGCATGTTGGGTTTGGAGACCAAAACAAAATGTGTCAAACCAAGATTCCAAACTCAATAGTGCATCAATGACCTTTTAAAGATTTAATTATATTGATGCACAAGGCAAATCCAAGTCAGTAATGGCTTGGGTCCCCAAAAGAAGCTGCTTCTCTTATTTAATGTGCATGGCAATCTACAGACTGATTTGCAAGATAAAGGAGTAATTGACTGTGGCTGCTCAAGACACAAGACAAGAAACATGTCCTATCTGACTGACTTTGAAGAAATTGATGAAGGATATGTTGCCTTTGGAGGAAGTCGCAAAGGAGGGAAAATCACAGGAAGAGGTACTATCAAAACAGGAAAATTAGATTTTGAAAATGTGTATTTTGTAAGAGAACTTAAGTTTAATCTCTTAAGTGTCTCATAAATGTGTGACAAAAAGAATAATGTTCTTTTTACTGATATTGAATGCATTGTTTTATCTCCTGACTTTAAGTTAACTAATGAAAATCATGTTTTACTTAGAGTTCCTAGAAAGAACAATATGTAAAGTATTGATTTAAAGAATATTGTTCCTAAAGGAGGTTTAACTCGTCTTATTGCAAAATCCATAATAGATGAATCTAAACTTTGGCATTGAAGGCTAGGTCATTTAAACTTTAAAATAATAAAAAATTTGGTTAAGGGAAATCTTGCTAGAGGTTTACCTTCTAAAATTTTTAAGAATGATCAAACCTGTGTTGCTTGTCAGAAAGGAAAGCAGCACAAAGCCTCTTATAAGTCTAAAACTATAAATTCTATCAGCCTACCTTTACATATGTTGCATATGGATTTGTTTGGTCCAACATTTGTAAAGAGTCTTATGAAAAAGATGTATTGCCTAGTTGTCACAGATGATTTTAGTAGATTTACTTGGGTTTTCTTTCTAGCTTCTAAGGATGAAACTAGTGGCATTATTATGAATTTCATTACAGGGATAGAAAATCTAGTAGATCACAAGATTAAAGTGATTAGGTGTGACAATGGAACTGAATTCAAGAATTGGGTGATGAATCAGTTTTGTGAGATAAAAGGTATTAAAAAGAATATATTGTAGCTAGAACTCCTCAGCAAAATGGTGTAGCTGAAAGGAGAAATAGGACACTAATTGAGGCTGCTAGGACTATGTTAGCTGATTCTAAGCTACCTACTACTTTTCGAGCAGAAGTAGTTAATACTGCTTGCTATGTGCAGAATAGAGTTTTAGTGGTTAAGCCTCATAACAAGACCCCTTATGAACTTTTTATGGTAGAACACCTGCTTTAAGTTTTATGAGACCATTTAGGTGTCCTGTTACTATTCTTAATACCATAGATCACTTAGGCATGTTTGATGGAAAGGCTGATGAAGGTTTCTTTATTGGATACTCACTAAATAGTAAAGCATTTAGAGTATTCAATAGCAAAACTAGGATTATGGAAGAGAGTTTAAATATTAGGTTTCTTGAGAATAAACCTAATGTTGTAGGTAGTGGACCAGATTGGCTGTTTGATATTGATGCACTAACAAGAATAATGAATTATGAGCCAATTGTTGCAGGTACACAGTCTAATGGTTTTGCAGGTATAAAAGCAAGTGTTAATGCAGGTCAACCTAGCAAGGAGACAGAACCTATCAGAAATTACATTTTGCTACCATTATGGGTTGATGATCCACCTATTGATTCCACTCCAAAGAGTTCTGAAGATACTGGATTCAAACCTTTAAGTGATGATAAAAAGAAGGATGATGATGATCCAGGCAAAAGATGGTGAATGTGATGATAAAGAGGATCAAGACAACATTAAAAGCATTAAAAATACTACTACTGCTAGTTCATTTTATTAATGCTACTGGCACTAATAAAGCTAACAGCACTAACAATGTTACTACTGTTAGTTCAACAGTTAATGCTGTTGGTTCAAATGCTGATGATGCTAGCACACGTAAAGTTCAGAATGATCAAGATATGCATGCATTGGAAGTTGATAGCATTCCAGTGGATGATGAATATGAATTTCTAGAGGCTGACATGAACAATTTGGATTCTACAATTCAAGTCAATCCTACTCATACAACAAGAATTCATAAAGACCATCCACTTGATCAAGTAATTAGAGATGTACAAGCACCTGCTCAAACAAGACAGATGACAAAGAATTTGGAGGAATATGGGCTTGTTACTACTCTAAGACAAAGAATAAGTCATAAAGACCTTCAAAACTGCTTGTTTGCTTGCTTTTTATCACAGTAAGAACCCAAGAATGTAACTGGTGCATTGAAAGATCCAAGCTGGATAGAGGCTATGCAGGAAGAGCTTCTACAATTTAGATTACAAGAAGTTTGGACTTTAGTGGAATTACCTAATGGAAAAGAGCAATTGGTACTAAATGGGTCTTTAGGAACAAAAAGGATGAAAGAGGCATTGTAATAAGTAACAAAGCAAGATTGGTTGCTCAAGGATACATACAAGAAAAAGGGATAGACTATGATGAAGTCTTTGCTTCTGTTGCAAGAATTGTGGTGTATCAAATGGTTATGGAAAGATTAAAAAAGAGGTGTATGTATGTCAACCACTAGGATTTGAAGATCCAGACTTTCAAGATAGAGTATACAAAGTTGAAAAGGCACTTTATGGATTACATCAAGCTCCTAGAGCATGGTATGCAACCTTGTCAACATATCTGTTGGATAATGGATTTCAAAGAGGAATGATTGACAAGACCTTGTTCATTAAAAGATACAAAAGTGATATCTTGCTGGTCCAAGTTTATGTGGATGATATCATTTTTGGTTTAACAAAGAAGGAGCTATGCATTGAATTTAAGAATCTAATGCATGAAATATTTCAGATGAGTTCTATGGGAGAACTTACATTCTTCTTAGGATTGCAAGTTTAGCAGAAGAATGATGGTATATTTATCAGTCAAGATAAATATGTTGCTGAGATTTTGAAGAAATTTAGATTTAAAGATGTCAAATCTGCTAGTACACCATTTGAGAAAGGCAAGCCTTTGCTCAAAGATGTTGATGGTGAAGATGTGGATGTTCACTTATATAGGTCAATGATTGGTTCATTGATGTACCTTACATCTTCAAGACCAGACATTATGTTTGCAGTGTGTGCATGTGCAAGATACCAAGTCACTCCAAAAGAATCACACCTTCATGCTATGAAAAGAATTTTTAGGTATCTAAAAGGTCAACCTAGATTGGGCCTTTGGTATCTAAAAGATTCTACATTTGATTTGGTAGCATACACAGATAGTGATTATGCTGGTGCAAGCTTGGATAGGAAGTTAACAACAGGAGGTTGTCAATTCCTAAGGTGCAGATTGATATCATGGCAATGTAAGAAACAAACTGTGGTTGCAAATTCTACAACTGAAGCTGAATATGTTGCTGCTTCAAGCTGATGTAGACAAGTACTCTCGATTCAAAATCAATTGCTGGATTATGGGTACAATTTTATGCATACCAAAATCTTTATTGACAATAACAATACTATTTTCATTATTAAAGATCATGTTTATCATTCAAGAAGAAAGCATATAGAGATAAGACATCATTTTATAAGAGACCGCAATGAAAAGAATCTAATTCAAATGGTTAAGATTCATACTGATAAAAATGTTGCAGATCTTCTTACAAAAACTTTTGATGTAAGTAGATTTCAATACCAGATTGCAAGTATTGGAATGCTAAATGTTTAATCTCTTAACTCTTTATGTTCTTGTAATGTTTTGTAAGGATTGATGTTGTTATTTGTGTCAATAAAAGTTACTACTATTAAGTATAACTAGTACTGCTAGTTATATTTAAGACTGCCAAGTTAATACTGTTAGTTCTAGTTAATAATGCCATGATAAAACTGTTAGTTATATTTAGTACTGCTTGGTATAATTAACACTGTGGATATTTTGGATTGTTTTCTTGGTTTTGGACTAACATTGTGCAGGAAAAGTGATGACAAGAATATGTTGATGATGAAGTTCAGCCTCACAAGGGATTTGTAAGTAAGTTCAAAGGTATAAGAGTGTTTGGAACATCTAGGATTCTGGTATTCTTAGAATGCTCATGCACTGGTCTTTGGACTATGCCCACTAGTGGAAGTGGATTATCTTACAAGTACTTGTACAAGTTTGGTATTCCCAAGGCAATACATATCTCTAGGGATATGTTCTTCTCTCTTAGAATAATTATGGGAAGACTTGAGGTTAAAATTTTGGGATGAATTGGGTTAATGTTGGTGACTTACAGTAGTTTCTTAATAGTTTTAACTTTTATTCATGGGTCATACATAAACAGGGATTCATATGAACTCGTACATGTCTATCTTGTTTCTACAAGTGTGTATGTGCTTGAAGTCGGGACTGTTGGTTTATGATTATTGAAGACAAAGTTATTACTGCTAGGCTTAATTTACTACTGCTAGTTACTACTGTTGGGTATAAGTTAATACTGCTATTATTAACTTAGTACTGCCATATGACCATTTTATTGGCGGATTATGAAAAGTTACCGTTACAAGTTTATGTAGCAAGTGGGTTTTCACCAGAACTTCAATTAAGGGATACTCGTATATATTTACCGACTTTTGGAAAATTACTTCCATATATACGAAAGATTTTACTTTATAAATATTACCAATCCCTTTAATTGCTATTAATACTCTCAATCGATTATAATTCACGAAACACTAACTCAATCCGCTTATAACGTTTCATAATTAATCATCAATGGCTGGTCTAAAATTCGTTGATTCTCACAACATGGTGGCATTTTTGGAGAAACCCACTGGTAGTGGTGATTTTCATCAGATAATTGATTTTTTGAATGCTTCCTACATCAGGTATGCTCTTACTAAAAATCCAATTATCTATGTTTCTCACATTGAACAGTTTTGGTCTACTGCTAAGATCAAAACACTCAATAATGGAGAACAAGAAATTCATGTTAAAGTAGATGGTAAAACCAGAGTTATTACTGAAGCATCTGTTAGAATGCATTTAAAACTAGCAGATGAAAATGGCATTGACTTTTTACCAAATACTGAGATTTTTGATTATTTAAAAACTATGGTGTATGAGTCAGATTCTCAAAAACTAACTTTTTACAAAGGACTCTTTTCCCCACAGTAGAAATTTCTTATTCATACCATCTTGCAATGTCTAAGTCCTAAATCTACTGCCTAGAATGAGTTTAGCAGTAACATAGCAATTTCTATTTTCTGCTTTGCAACTAACAGGCGGTTTAATTTTTCTAAAATGATTTTTAATGGTATGCTTAAGAACTTGGATAATACTTCAAAGAAATTTCTAATGTATCCAAGGTTTATTCAACTATTTTTGAATAAAAACATTTAAGAGCTAAAAGTTCATAAGAAAAAGTATGTTGCACCTTCTCATGGTCCAAAAGTTTTTAGCAATATGAGAAGGACAATTGCTAATTTTTCTGGTAATGTGACAGAATTGTTTCCAATAATGCTGTTACAAAACCAACAAACTATGGGTGAGGGTTCAACAATCCTAGTTGAGACCTATCACACACTTACTTTTACTCCATCTTCTTCATAACCCCATATCACCCAAACATATAGGAGAAGAAATAGACAGGGCATTGAGATTCCTCAGTCTAGTGTTCCTACTATAACCCCTATAGCAGATGAGGCTGTATTTACTAAGGTGGATGACAGACATGGAGGGTCTGCCACTACTGGCACAGGCTTAGATGTTGGTCAGGGCAGTGGTAACATCCATAAGACCCCATCCCTTTCCTATGATTCACCACCAAGAGGTGACACTCTTGAAGGTGATGAGGATAGCATGAAACTAACTTTGTAGGAATTGATGGACACTTGTACCTTACTTAAAAGATCTATTCAAGGATTAGAGAAGAAGTGTCAAGAACAAGCTTAAGAGATTCTTAACCTAAAAGAAGTTACAACAAGTCAAGCTGTAAAGATTATTAGATTAAAGAATAGAGTAAAGAAGGTTGAAGGGGATGCAAATAAACAAGGGAGGAAAACTGAAGAACTTAATCAAGATCCCGATGTTAGAGTGTTTGATACTACAAGAGTCAGAGATCTTAGGGAGGAATCAGTTCAAGAAGAAGGATCATCTAGAGAAAGGATAATTGAAGAAAGCTTTGGATTTTTTAGTGCTGCTGGAGTGCTTGCAGAAAAAAGGTCTTAGTACTGCTAGTGTTGGAATTAGTACTGCTTGTGCTACAATTAGTACTGCTGGAAAACCAGTTACTACTGCTGGTACAACTATTCCTGCTACAAAGGTTTCTACTGATACAACAACTACAAGAGCTACTCCAAGAAAAGGTGTTGTGATTTAAGAACCAGTCATTCAAAGAGTTACAATTTCTATTCCTCAACCTCAACAAAAAGATAATGACAAAGGTATTATGCAAGAACCTGAAAAACCAATTAAGAAAAAACATCAAATTTAGTCAGATGAAGAGCTTGCAAGGAGATTACAGGCTGAAGAGGAAGAAGAAGTTAGGATTGACAAGAGAAGGCTGCCAAGGAAGAAGCAGAAAGTCTGGCATTCTTAGCCAAAGAACAAGAATGGGAGAGTTTTTAATCAAAGTGGAAACTGACTATGATTTTGCTAAAAAGATGCAAGAACAAGAAAGGAAGAATGTACCTGAACAAGAAAGAGAAGAGCTATGGGTTGAACTCCTAAGGAAGAGAAAGAGGATGCTTGCTGAACAAAAGGCTGAAGCAAAGAGGAAAAGACTAATGACTTAAGCTCAACAGAGGAAATATATGTGCACTTATTTGAAGAACATGGCTGGATGGAAACCTTCACAATTAAAAGTTTTTGGTGATGCAAATATTGTGAAGTTGTTCAACATTGAAGTTAACAAAATTAATAACTTTATTGATTTCAGGCAAGAATTAATCAAGGAATCTATAGCAGTTGAAAAGAAGACACAAGAAACTTCAAAGAGAGCAGGAGAAGAACTTTAACAAGAATCATCTTCCAAGAGACAAAAAGTTGATGAAGATACTGACAATGAAAAAGCAGAGTTAAGGCAAAAGATAATGATAGTTCCAGAAGAAGGTGTAAAGATTGCTGCTCTGAATGTAAAGTATCCAATCATGGACTAGAAAATCTACAAAGATGGAGAGAGAGAGAGAGAGAGAGAGAGTATTGGAAGATCATCAGGGTTGGAAATAGGACTGAGATGTACAGATTCTTCAGTGAAATGTTATTAAGCTTTGACAGGCAAGACCTAGAAGATCTTTGGAATTTGGTGAAGAAGAGATTTAGTTCTACACAACCTACTAAAGACATGGATAGAATGCTTTGGACAAAGTTGAAAAGGATATTTGAACCTGATCCAAAAGATGAAGTATGGAAGTATTAGCATGGTCCATATATAATAATGTAGAAGTTGTATAAGACATGTGGAGTACATCAGGTATTCACAAAGACTGGAGTAATACTTTATATGCTGGTAGAAAAGGAATATCTACTGTTATAGGGATTGCTTACTTTGATGCTATGTGAAAAGCTTATTGTTGATCATGAATGTGAGATGGCATTTGAACTTCTCAAATTCATTCAAGGATAAATCATAAGATGAAGGAGAATCCTCTCAGAAGTTAAAGAAGATTTTATTCAAGAAACTTGATCATTTTGAAGGTAAATATCAAGTTTAGGGGAGGATTGTTAGAAATAAAATACTTCAGAGTTAGTACTGCTAGTATAATGTGTTAATACTGCTAGTATTAGTTAGTACTACTAGAAGGAAAAGTTACTACTGCTAAAGGAAAGTTAATACTACTAAAGAAAATGTTACTACTGCTCGTGAAGAACTTAGTACTGCTAGTACTAAGTTAGTACTGTTGATAAAGAAAAGTTAAAACTACTGATGAAGACAAAGATTACTAAAGAAAGTTAATGATGCTGAGTTGATAAAGACTGAAGAGAAGCTAAAGAAAGACTTGGAGGGTACGTATTACAGAATATTGAGTGTATATCTTTAAAATTTAGAATATACGATAGTAATTTTAGTTATAGAAAAGATTTTGTTTATCTTTAGAGATTATATGACTTGTACAGGACTCCTTGTCATCTATAAAAGGAGGTCCTAAGTCATTGAGTTTGATATTAGTTTTTATAGATTCGGTCATCACATACATACGAGTTTGTTATAGCTTCAAGGTTGTAAACCCTAATACTTTCAGAGTATTCGTATTATTATCATTAATAATATTGAAGCTTTTTGGTGATAATTCTTGTGTTTTCTTCATTACCGTTATATTATTTTTCTCACTATTAAAGGCTAGATTCTGCATAGTCTTTAGTAGATTCAAACAAAGTTTCTATCAGAGTCATTTTAGATTTATCCAAGATTACTAAACCTTAGCAAGCTAAGGAATAAAGATCCAAAGGGAATAAGGGACCAACACCATAGGATGTTTTCCGTTAAGCACGTGTTTTAATCAAATCATTAGCACACAACCAAAGCACCTCACGAGTTAGAAAAACACACAAATCACTCACCTAATCTATGTGGTAATCCTAATCGCTTAATTGCTCGGTCATGACTAGTATTCTATCATAAGCTTGGTAAGGATACAGATCTCCACCACTAAAGCTGAGGAGTAACAAGTGTATAAAGGTAAATTGGGTTAAAGGTTTAGGGTTGATCATCCTTTTTCTTTCATTAAAAGTACTTGAACCAACAAGGTGCAATTCACATGTACATGGCCATAACGACGGAATGGACACGCATGAATTCATGCTCGCCTTATTCGCACAAAACTAATGATTAGGATAAGTAATGATATAGGGTATGGATCTTCTAATCTTCATCAATAGTAGTAAACCAACAAGCTGCAATTCACACATACATGGCCGTAACGACGGAATAAACACATGTGAATTCTTACAGACCTTATTCAAATATAACCAAAGAATGGATTAGGTATGGGTGGTAAAGGATCTTCTATTATTTTCTTTAATAGTAATAATCCAATGGTCGTAAGTCAGCTCACACACATCCGTAACGATGGAATAGATATGAGGGACTTCATACGAGCCTCATTCGCGTAGAACCCATGAATACATAATAGGAAATGTTATAATGGTTGTTAAATAAAAACACAAAACAAATAGATTGAACATAAATAAAGGACAAGGTTGCTAGAAACTTCCTGACCATCCCAATGATAAAGACACAAATAATTTGACTTGAAAAATATCTTTATCAATGGATCAATCACAAAAAACCCTAGTTGGTGTTTCCAGATAAACAACCAACTCACATTCTTCCCTTTTTACATGACTCTACAAAGTTAGTGGTGTATACTCGCCACTAAAAATACAATTAGTTGGTTTATATTATGTATCAACTCTAATACAACAAAACTCTACATCTTTGGTTTATAAGACGTACCAACGAATAATCGATTATACTTATAAATATCGGCAATTTATGCGAACCGATTATAACAAACTTTATCTCTTTTTTTTGTATTTTTAATTTTTTTCATTTTTTTAAAGATAAAAATACATCAAAAATAAACTATGGGTGTAAAATTTCACCACTTTACCACAATGAAAAATCTGGATAATTGATATCCGTTCAAAATAGAGAAAGTAGTAAACACAAAAAAACAAAGAACACTACTACTTCACTTTCCCATTGCATTGTGCAATATCCTAACCTAACCAAAGATAGAAAATGACACAAGTCACAGGATACATGACTTTACACAAAAGAAACTAGCAACCAAAAGATAGTGTTCAATCTAAGAGGGTAGGCTAAGGTGTAAGGTTTTAACGAAACATTTAGTAAGGTACAATGTTCTTCATTAATAATCTAGATTAACCGGAAGATTAATGAGAACCGTGAAAAGGATAAGGCTCAGAGGGTTGTACTAAGTGGATCTTCACTCTAAAAATGAGTGTGGAAAGGGTTTTATATGGGGTGAAGTAACCAGTGTAGTTAGTTAATAAAACATGTGAGTAAGGCTATTTGGTTGTAATCCTAAAAATTTACCAATTTAGACAAGTTACTCCATCTAAATCCATAGTACTTATGATTATGGTCTCGATGTGATATACCAAGCCTAGTTCTAAAGTCTACTAAATCACCGGCACACTCATATTTAGTGGAATTTAGGGTACAAAAATTGGAAACGGAAAGGCATAAATTCTCACTTCTAATAAGGGTTTAGGTGTGCGAGGTAATGTACTAATAACTTTCATAAAAATATGCTAAATTTTTTTAAAATTTAAGCATAACTTAGGCATATTATTATGAAAAATAGGACAAGTAAGTGTTCTAATTCCCCTTCCCCTACTTAAGTTATACAACACCCTCGTTGTATACATAAAACATGAAAATTAAGAAAGGTAAAGAATTAGAACAAGAAAAACTCCCCTTGGATTTGCTCGGTATGATCCTGCTTTTATATAAGTTGAGCATCCAAAGGTAAATCGATTTCATCACGTCAATCTCCTGTGTAAAATAAGAAACAAAGTGCAATTTTATTCCTTGGTAATTGTTGCGGTTAGAAAGTAAAATAAAATAAAATACTGTACAGGTATCTATACGCCGTATCTTTTAAAGGATACGCCGTATTGAGCCTGTAAAAAGTTTCGTAAAACAGAAAAATTAAAGGACTGGATAACGTCCAGACAACAATACGCCGTATGGTATAGACCAATACGCCATATCGGTGTCTAGGAAGACAGACTCGATAAAAACAGCAAATAAAATTCCAGGTTGTCTCCCGGTAAGCACTTTTCTTTCAGTAAGTCTTTAAGTTAGACTTTTCTTCAGCTTCGTCAATTCATCTCATGCACGTGTGATAAAGTCGATAACCTTCTCATCACGTACATATTCGGGACCTAATCTCAATACTCCTTTGTACATCGAACGATTCTTTTGGTATTGGTCCGTAATTCCTCTATGCTTGTCAAATTTAGTGACTTTCAGGAATGGTGTGATTTTATTTCATTGAGCATTGCTTAGGGTTTTCAACTTTAGGCAAGCTTTTGGCAATTGATAAGTAACAAAGTCATAACCATCAGAAATGGTTATTGTTCCATCACATTTTTCCATAAAGACCTAACTACAAAATGGTTTTCCAACAATCAAATCGCCCATTCCTGTATCACAATATTCATCCATACTTTCCACGACAGTAAAGTTAGTGATAACATGAATAGGTCCAACAAAGATAGGTAGGTCATAGATAATTGCAACCTCATTGCTTCCATAAGCATCAGTTTAATCCACAAAGATTTTATTAATTAAGTCTCTAGTAATTACGTTCCAAGGTAAATTTGAGTGGGCAAATAGTAGTTATGTATTTAAATCCTACCATGCATGGGAATCTAAAGATGGTACGGCGATCAATTAGGATTCTTTGTTTCCTATAGTCAAAATCATTATCCATTTCATCGTTACTAATCACAATATAACTATCTTCTTCATTACTAATTTCCTCACAAAATTCATAATTATCATCATCATCATTAATAATTTCCTCACAAACTTCATAATCATCATCATCATCTGTTAGGAATAAAAGACATTTCGGTTAATACTGCTAGAGAAGATTTAGTACTGTCAAGCATATTTGGTACTGCTAGAAGATGTTCAAGAACTTCAAGATATTTGTTAGAGTTGAAGTTAGTATTGTTAGAGTTAAAATTAGTACTGCTGGAAGAAAGTTAGTACTACTGGAAGAAAAGTTAATATTGCTAGAGTTACAATTACTACTGCTAGAAGAACTTAGTACTGCCAGTACTAAGTTAATATTACTAAAGATGTTAATGCTACTCTAA
The DNA here is from genome assembly GCA_026074375.1 of Tanacetum coccineum. NCBI lineage: Eukaryota > Viridiplantae > Streptophyta > Magnoliopsida > Asterales > Asteraceae > Tanacetum > Tanacetum coccineum. The sequence continues at coordinate 32,671 of BQNB010011125.1, forward strand.
GAAGACAAAGACTGCTGAGAAGATAAAGACTGATTGGAAGATATGTATCAAGATTATTTTATGCGTATCTGTTATCCCACTAGTTTAATCCATTACACAACAATAATTTATACCAAGATGCTAGAAAATAAGAAGAAATCTTAGAGAGAGAAAGTAGAGAGACAAACTAGATTAGAGAGAGAATGGGAGAGTTACAAGTGAAGTGAAATGTAACCAACACCCTTCACCAAGTGTGGTGAAGGGATATTTATACCCATGCCATGCTAGGTGGCTTATGGGCTTGTAACTTGGGCCGGGCTTGGCATAACTTGGGCTTTGAGCCTGAAACACGGACAATATTAGATTACAATCCAAGCCCGTTGAACCCGACTAGCCTATTACAATACAAGACCTAGTTTGACTTTCTAAGACCGATAACATTCTTGTTTGACTTAATATAATTAAGGCTAACAATCTCCCCCAATGTTGAGGTCTCTTTCTTCAAACTCCTCTGTACCACCGATGACATTGAAGATATGACGTTTGACGTTTATGCTTTGCCTTGTTATGGTCTTGTCTTGTTTGTAATGGCTTTGTTCATCCATGCTTTGTGATCTTGATTTTGAGCCTTTATCTTTTGACTTTGAGTTCTTGAGATCGTTATCTTGCATCATCTCCTTGACTTGAATCATCTTGATTTGACTTCCTTGATCAACTTGTGCTCTTGACCAACATGCTCATACTTGTTACATTCTTGTTTGACATATGTAATTATAAGTCTAACAATCTCCCCAATTGATGATTCTTTATTTGAATTTGAGACTCTTTGATGGTGGGGAAGATTAGAATCAACTATCTTGATGTTGAATGATTGACTTTGAAAGCTTGAGTATGAGCATGTGGTTTATGAATCCGACTTCACTGGAATGAGGCTGCAACACTGTCGTCTTATCCTGAAATAAAACAGTTAGTAATAAAAGATGAATATGGCTTTGTCATTCATCTTGAGAATGGTTGCATTAACCTCCGGTTTCCCGTTATATAGTATAAATACTATACCTGTGATCAGGTAGATTCAAAGAATCTTCTTGACAGGGTTTCCAGCTCAAAGCGTAGGATCTTCTAACATAGATGTATTAGATTTACCATGCTTGCTAGTTCTCATTACCGGAACGTCTCAAAGCAGACAACACGGTAAGAGTGAATCAGATAGTTACTATCTTTCTGATTAAGTCGTCAATTCATTTACTGGACCAAAATTGATATCCAGTTATCACAAGCTTGATTCATATAGAATCTTGCAAGTCACCTACCAAGAGCTTGTTTGATGTTGGCTCAAGCAGGATTTCCATCTTCACTGTGAATACTTAAGTATCACTCAGATGTTCTGGCAAGATCTCAAGGATAATGCGTAGGACTCTTTGTTACAGCTTGTGAACTTTATGGTGTTCAACAAGTGTATTTTGACATTGTGTCCTAATGAGATTTATACTTTGATCTCTTCTGGCTCTAGACTCGATTTGTGCACTTTTGGTTTTAGTAATCGGAGGCTGGAGCAGACTGCCACCTATTCAATATCAACAATCTCGGAGTGAGATGTCAATAGATAACGTGTGTATCTCCGTGAAAAATGAGACAAGTTTCTTTTGAGAGAAACTCGAATGGCTGGGAAGGGTTGTGCATTGCATCACTGGGTCCATGACGACTTTCTTCAATATCAACAATCATCATTGTGATTTTGATAGATTATGTATTGACCTGGTTTCTGCCTAAGGTGTAAGGAGGGCTTCTTTCTTTTCACCCTTTATCCATACATTTCTTTTATTTCTTCAACCCTTCAATGCTTTACCAAGACGTTTGTGATGGTTCAGTGTTAGCTCAAATCTTAGTCGGCTGTTTTCCCTTTTCACATTCATCTCTAATCATACTAAGGACTGCTATTTCTAACTACGGAGTGTCCTGGGTAGATACCTCTGGTTCTGGTTGAATCGTAGGATTATACCTAACTCTAAACCACCTTTTTGATAGAATGTCGTGAAATTATAGGTTGTTTGGGTATAAAGATCTATTTCTTTTTTTTAGAACCATAAAACCATTTTTGACATGTTATTTTCATAATACTCCCACTACACATGGGTCCGAGATTTGAAATTGTTTGTCACATGTAGGAAAGAGTTGCACTTAGGTCTTAAAAATCACATTCGTCATATTTCATATTTTAATCTACAATTTTCTCCCCTTTATTTTAAATAAATAAAACATTAGTATTTTGTAAATACCAATTGATTAAAATTTGACATGAAAAATTCCACGGGGAGAAAAAATATACCACGATATAGCATGAATTCAAGTGAGAAGCCTTAGTGAACAGTGAATATTAATAATTGACATTATAAGTTTCCACATTTTAATTTCACAGAATGTGTTTGGATACATAAATTTGACATTTATGAGATGTAATCCCGACACTATTGAAGGCTTTGTTTTTTTTAAAAATAGCTCCCACTCAGAAATTGATTTACATAAAATGGACATTCTACGTATACAAGTCTTTGAGGGGAATTATCGAGGAAGGGAGTATTTGAACAACAATTATAACAAAGATACCACTTTTTATGGAAAATACCACAAATTTATATTGTAGACCCAATTTGACATTGAATGTTCTGTTTGAAAATATTGTGTTCAAAGATTTTAAAAACATGATAGAAGGACTTCTCTTCTATTTTAGAGTAAGCGCACTGAAGCGTACATTCCCTATGACATTCGGGACGTGTTATGCACTGGAAATGTACATAATTCATGAGAAAAATTTTGAATGACTGTTTTGAAAGCATTTGAAATCCTATTCGAAATTATTTCCACGCCCGGTGTCGATTGTTATCAAACATTCTAGGAACGTTAGTGTTATCGATTCCCATGAGACATGTCGAGAAGATTCTTTTTGGTATTTTTGAAATTTTTTTGATTTTGTATTTTGTTTTTCTAGGTTTTATATTTTTCTATTTTCTTTTTGTTGGTTTTATATTTTTGTATTTTCCAATAAATAAAAAATAAAGAGATAAAAAATATTAACAAATTGATGTTTTGAATGGATCAAGCGGGGGGTAAGATTCCTTTGCCAAACCTCTAGTTCATCTTGGAGTAAACATCTCACACGAGTCGTCTGACTTAGATTACTTAACTATCTTCCGATAAAGCTTTAGTAAACAAGTCAGCTACTGGTATTCAGTTCGACAAAGAATAATTTTCAACAATTCCATCTTCACACTGTTCCTTTATGAAGTGATATCTGAAATCGATGTGCTTGGTACGGGAGTATGGACTGGGTTGCCACGAGATGGCTATGGCTGCTTTGAGTCACAATAATAGGCTATTTTATCAAAGTGGAAGCCATAAATCTGTGAGGTTGATTTCTTCAACCAAAGAACTTGTGCGCATCCGCAGATTAAGATCCTTACTCGGCTTACTTGCTGTTGACATTGAAGTGCAGTCCTGCTTTTTGGTTTGACCAGCTGATTAACTTATCACACTTGAATTGTATGCACCAGAGTACTTCTTACGTGAATCGAGACAGCCCGCATGATCGGATCTGAAAAAGCAAGTTAGTTCCGAAACGGTGTCCTTTGGATTTCAGAGACCCCATGTTTATGGTGTCTTTAAACGGGGATACCGATAAGATCCGTTTAACCGCAGTGAGATGTTTCTCAGTCGGTCGCGCTTGATAGCAAGCACAATAACAGGTTGCATGTACAATATATGGTTACTTGCTGTTAGGTACTGAGTGCTCCGTCCTTTACTACGAAATTTCGTTTGGTCGGACCAGAGTACCATCAAAGTCAGCATTCAGGTGTTTTGTCGCATTGGTGTACCATTGCTATCAACATGAGGTCATCATGCTTTTTATGTATCTTTTTTTTTTTCGGGGCAAACTTTGCTTGGTTTTATAAAGATACCACGAGGGATTGGTGGATATGAATTCCTTAAAAAAGAATTCAGCTTCCCCCTTCATAGACATATCAACCTTGTCTGTGCATTTGTTTTTCACAAATCGTTTTGCATATTTTAATCACATTTTCTCCCCTTATTTTAAATAATAAAACACTTAGTATTTGAAATACCAATTGATTAAAATTTGACATGAAAAATTCCATGGGGAGAAAAATTATACCACGATATTGCATGAATTCAGATTCCAACAGCTCCCCTTCAACAGTATATGTGGGATACCAATATTTATTAAAACTTGACATTGGAATGAAAAATTGATATGACACCACAAAATGTTGAAGACGGAGTGAGATGCCTTAGTGAACAATGTATATTAATAATTGACATTATAAGTTTCCACATTTTAATTTCACAAAATGTGTTTGGATACATAAAATTGACATTTATGTGATGTATCCAACACATTAAAAGGCTTTGTTTTAAAAAGCTCCCCCTCAGAAATTGATTCATATAAAATGACATTCTACGAACTACAATTCTTTGAAAATTATTCGAGGAAGGGAGTGTTGAACACACAATTTTAACAAATACCACTTTTTATGAAAAAATACCACAAATTATATTGTAGACAATTTTGACATTGAAAGTTCTTTTTGAAAAATTGTGTTCAACGATTTTAAAAACATGATAGAAGACTTCTCTTCTATTTTAGAGTAAGCGCACTGAGGCGTACACTCCCCTGTTACATTCGAGACCGAGTTATGCACTGAAATGTACATAAGTCATTGAGAAAATTTTAAAAACGACATGTTTTTAAAGCATTTGAAACTCCTGTTCGAACTTCATTTACACGCCCATGTCGATGTTTAATCAACATTTCTAGGTACGTAAATGTTATCGATTCCAAGAGACATGTCGAGAAATTTTTTTTTGGTATTTTTTAAAATTTTCTGATTTTATATTTTGTTTTTCTAGGTTTTATATTTTTCTATTTTCTTTTTGTTGGTTTTATATTTTTGTATTTTCTTTTTCAAAAAATTTTATAAATCAAAAATAAAGAGAAAAAACTATTTACAAGTCGAAGTTTCCATTAGCAGTGATAGATGTTGCTAGAGTTGAAGTAGATGAAGTTGAATCAGGTTGTTGTTGACGTTTATTTGATGCATCAGTAGTAGTGACAGCGGAAGACTTTAAAACAACTTGATTTTCTCCATTGAAATATTCGTCGAACAAAAGACTGAATAGCACATCCAGCTCATTTGACGTTGTTACTGTCTCAGCTACTTGATGAACTTCTATTGACATTGTGGTGCGAGGCTTGAACTGTTTTGTTCAAACGTCATTTGACATTGATGTTTGAGGCCTGAACTGTTGTGAACAGACGTCATTTTTCTGTATCATCATCTGTGAATTCACTTTGACAATGGTTTCTGAGATATCAGCTTTTTCAGCAACCATACTCTGAGATTTTCCTTGTTGACATTATATAAGGTACCTGCACTTAAATCAAGACTTTGTTCCTTCTAAACATTGATTGATGTACCTGCACTTACATCCAGAGTTTGTTTGCATTCATGAATATTAGGGATATCTACATTTGAACCATGTGGGGGTTCACTGTCAACCTTGCTTGTGCAAGAGTCGAATAACTTTCCTGTAGGAATCCACCTAATATCAACAGATTTAAAATTTCTACCCGTGGGTTTCCACCTAAGATCAGATCTAGGAGATGTTTTCTCAGACATAGCATAAGTCTTATTAGGAGAAAACCTATGTCTTGTAAAGATCTGTCTACTAGGTTTCTGAGTATGACTCTTTTGATCTATGGGTTTGTTACTGTTTGTGGTCTTATTGGATTGAATCTTAGCACGTGAATTTACTTCCTTCATGAGTTTTTTCGTTATTTCAAGCATCATGTTTGCATTAATGACACTCTTATGACATGTAGAACAAACAAGTTTTGGAATCTGAAAAAGAACTAGAACTCTTAGAGTGATCTGCTTTGGGCACAACCGTTATCGTAACGCGACTACTCTTAGATACAGGCAAACTCCTAGATGTTTGATTGTTGCTCCTAGGGTTTGGTTTCCTATCATCAGTAGTGGTTTGAATTCTCGCAGAAGTAGGCACACTAGTTGTTGAGTTCCTATCTCTTTCTTGTATCTTTTTCTTAGCTGCATCTAGATAGTGATTATGAACCATGTCATTTGAACTAAATCTTGGCATGTTCTTAGAACTATTTCTAGATGAGCTAGATGCAATCATGTGATCAGGTTTTGCAAAGGTGGATTCTCTTTTCTTAGGCAAATAATGTTGAGTGACTGGTTTTGACAAATTCTTGTTCACATCTTCACATCAACTTGGGAGGCAAACCGTTGTTTTGACATTTGAGCCCTTGCAGATTTAAACGCATTAGGTTGTCTAACAACTGATTGGTTTCTTAGTGATGGTAACACCGGTTTCCCCAAGACTGATGTTTTATCAAACTTAGTATCTACACTATTTCCTTTTAACTTCCTTAAGTCATTTTTTAAAGCAGCAATTGCAAAAACCTTTTCCTGAATCTGAGCTTTTAATTCAGCATTATTAGCAAGCAAAGATGTTGTCTGTTCTGTAGTCTTAGATCTCGTGATTTTAATAGAATCATACAAATCTTTGTAATGCTGTTTCAAAGTCTCATTTTCCTTACGTAATGTAGCCACACTATGTTCTAATTCGATGTTCATTGTTTCAAGTACATCAAATTCCTTTTCAATCTTGGCTTTATTACTTGTTTCATTCAAAATTTGACCATGTTGCCCTGATTTTAAAGATTGATTTTGATATTTAAGTTCGAGAGCAATGCAATGTGCTTCCATTCTTGAAAAATCTTTTGAAATTGGGCAACTGTCTCTTTGAGCAAAATATTTTCAGACTCGAGTGATTGTTTTGAGTATTCAGTTGTCTGGTTATCAGGTGATGAATCAAGCATAGGACTTTTAACTTGACATGTTTCAGGATACTGGTCAACCCTACCTTCAATAATGATTTCAGGTTGCTCAGTATGCTGTTGTCCTATAGCAAAGATATTGCATTCAGCAGTCAATTGTACCTCAGCCATTGGCTCTTCGTCATAAATGGGTCTGATATCTGCATCATCAGCATCTGTATCATTCCCTGACCTGCTGCAATCATCTTGCACTGTTGAGTCTGTCCTAATGCTTTCTGTGTCAACCAAATTAGCATCCAATGCTTTACCCGTATCAATCTTACTCTCTTGCGTCTGCATCTGTCTTTTATTCACCCTTCTTTCATACTGTCTTTGATGACGTGTTCTTTCAGCAACGGACTTCTTAACATTACCCAGGTGTTGGAGTAGTGTATCTATGACTTCAAGTGTTGAAACCTACGAGTCCAGGTGTATTCAACAAGTACGTGTCTGTCATTCTGACCGTTCATAATCCATGTAAAACTTTGAATTGATGGAACTTCTGGAACTGGTCTGTCATTTGACCGTCATAATCCAATGTAGAATCTTCTTGAAATTCATCTTTGTCAAGTTGCTTTTGTAGTTGATCTACGTTGAGTAGCATTGTTCTTGTGAAGGTATCAACATCTTGACCAAAGATTGACATGAATTCCCGTCTGAATCCATGTTCGATGTGAGTGCCTTTTAAGTCAGTGTTTGACAGAACTTGAAGGTGTGAATGAAGAGATCGAAAATATGTCATGCATCTTTCTTTTGCTTTTGACATCTTGTATTTGATTGCATGCACATCTTTTGTTTCAGAATTCAAGCTGCATTCCTTTACTAATTTGCTGGATGCAGTCTCTGAATTACTGTCTTCTTTCTCAGAACAAGTGTTTTGTATGACAACTAAATCAACTTTCAATGAATCAACATTCAATGCTGGAATTGGATGTGAATGATCTTCTTGTGTTTGCATCAACTTCTTTTGTTTCAACAATTGTGGAGTTCGTTGTTGATGAAGAATTAACTCAAGCATGTATTTCCCGAGGGAATCCATGTTAAAGATCATTGCATCGTAAAATGATTGAGCATCATATCTTGTATAATTCTGCATACGCTCTTTTAATTCTGAATTGAAAGCATTTTCAAACGTTGTTCTGAGATCAGTCAAAGTAGTTGTGCAATCAGTCCTAGAAAGTATATCTTTAGTAAGATGTTGTTCTAGTAAATCCAAGTCTTGAGAAGAACGTTCTATTGAAGATAGGCACTCGTGGCCATAATCTTGTTATAGTTTCTGAGGAAAAATTAATAGAGACTTGATTTCTTTAAGAACTGTGCATGCATCTACTTCTTGAATGTGTGTCTTCTCTTGAATTTTAGAATTTGAACACGAAGAAACTGTGACATTCTGAGAACCCACTTGGATGTTTGAGTTTGCAAATTGGTATTTGAATTTGACATTATGAATGATGTTGTTGTAAATGGATATCGGATCTTAAGTGTTATGAAGTGATTGATTGTGGTTTTAAATGAATTAACGTTCACAGGATTTTACAAATCTTTGATTAAAACAGAGAAAAGAGTCGTATCTTTCGCGGGATTTTACAAAATCAAGAGGAAACCGTGAATGAAAAATTAATTGACATTTCGAGTATGATTAAGTTGATTGTTGATTTGATTGGTTGTGTTTGTTGTGTTGAGTAATTTTCCTTTTAGTCCGAATTAAATTCTACAAATTCCAAAAAAACTAAAAAATGTCAATAAATCATAGTAAACGATGGTTTTGGGCCTCGAAAAAGTTTTTCTCTTCGATTTGAGAGGTCACGGGCCTGAAACGGACTTACGGATCAAAAGTTATCGCATTTTTACTGAAACCCTTTCCTTCACACAAGATTTCTAGACAAAACGCAGTGCAATTTGTCAAAACGCAACGAATCTTGGTCAAAACGCAATCAATAAATTAATTGGGCAGAGTAACGTCTAGTCAAAACGCAATGATGGTCTTCAAAACGCAACCTGTTGAGTCAAAACGCAATGACTTTAGTCAAAACGCAATGAATCTAATCAAAACGCAATGACTTTTGTCAAAACGCAATGACTTTTGTCAAAACGCAACGACTTTTGTCAAAACGCAACGACTTTTGTCAAAACGCAACGACTATTGTCAAAACACAACGACTTTTGTCAAAATGCAACGATTTGTGTCAAAATGCAACGACTTTTGTCAAAACGCAACGACTTTTGTCAAAACGCAATGACTTTTGTCAAAACGCAACGACGAACTCTCCTTCAGTTAGGCAAAACGCAGCCAAGAAAAAATCTTCAAACTTTCTTGTAAGCTACGAAATGATGTTAAAACCACTTAGTAATGATGCAAGGAAGTGATCTAAGCCCAAAAGTACAAGTCTTTAACACTTTTAACCACGAAACAAAGATCAAAGTTGATTTTTTCTTGCCTTTTTTCTTTATTTCGAACCAAAGAAAAAACAAACCAATAATCCCACGAAATTCAATCACTAAACACCCCTTTAGCTCTGGTACCACATGTTATCCTACTATTTTAATCCATTACACAACACTAATCTATACCAAGATGCTAGAAAATAAGATGGAATCTTAGAGAGAGAAAGTAGAGAGAGAAACAAAGAGAATATTAGCTTAGAGAGAATTTGGAGGATTACAGGTGAAGTGAAATTGTAACCAACACCCTTCACCAAGTGTGGTGAAGGGATATTTATACCCTTTTGCCTTAAGTGAGGCGAATGGGCTTCTAAACGGGCCGGGCTTGGTTTAACTTGGGCTTTGAGCCCGAAACACGGACAATATTAGATTACAATCCAAGCCCGTTGAACCCGACTAGCCTATTACAATACAAGACCTATTTTGACTTTCTAAGACCGATAACATTCTTGTTTGACTTAATATAATTAAGGCTAACAATCAATCAATAGATTGGGTTTAAAGAAAAGGGGTAGAAAGTAGAAGGAAGTCTCGATGATGAAATAAGTAGACGCCTTCGTGAAATCTAACTTCAAGCTCAAATAAGAGATACCAAATCGACTTCGTGATCACATGTCATGATAATCCGAATCCTTAGCCGTTTGTCATTTATTGAATCTTTTAAGGATCGTTTTAGCGTTATGAATCGTGTTTGTTGTGTTGTTGTTTGTGAATGTTATTGAACTAGGATAAACGTTATTCTTGAATTGTCGTCAACGAATAAACATTGTCTAGTTCAATTTGTCATGATAGCGTTTTATACCTGGCTTAATCTAATAAATACACAGCCCAATAACAATTTATACTCGGCTCATTTTTATTAACAAACCCGGTCAACCCATTCGTCTAGCCCAACACGAATCATTAAACTCAGTCCATAATTTATCACTGTTCCACACACAATTGTGTCAACTCTAACGCCTAACAAATTGTGTGCTTAACAGATTTGTTATAACTTGCTGCTATACACCACATGAAACTCAGCCCAACTTTGTTCAACCAACTGGCCAGCCTAAGTTAAATTTGTTGAATACTCGGCCTATCTTATTGCTAGGGGAGGCCCAATATGAATTAGAGATATATAGCCAACCCCTAATTTTACTCAGTCATTAACCCTAATCCCTCTTATCACAAACCATCCGCCCCTTACTTTTCTCTTCAGATGAAAGAACATATCTCACTCTCACATTCAATCACAAGAACTCTTTAATCCTTATATCTCCCATCAAGATATTACGCACCTTAATCTCGTAAATAATAAGCCCGTTAACCTTTAAACTCTTTAACCCAACCACGAAAGAAAAAAAATGTTTTTAGTTAGTACAAACCCCATGAAGAACTTAATAGGCTTACGGCTTCAAGATCTCATCGAGGGTCTCAGGTAGGTTTTGATTTGATTTCGAGTCTTTAGGGTCTTTTAATCGAAATAAAGAGGAACAAAACACTTCTTGTTTTAGTTCTATTCTTTTCAGATTTCGAATATAGAAGAGGGTTTACCCAACATAGATCGATGATGAGATGGGTTTCGATTCATTAAGGTCATAAATGATCTTGAATTATTTTGAGACGAACGAATCAAATCCGACTGAGATCTTCTATCATTTAATTTTCGTTTAATTCGAGTCTTGAGATATTGAAGGAGATAGAGATGGGATATAGATGATATATGATGATGAGTTTAGGATTTAGATATGGATTTGTGGACTCGATTGTGTAAATAAATGTGACGAAGGGGTTTGATATGGCTGTGTTGATGTGGTTATTGTTATTGATGTTGGCTTGGTTTGAGTCTTGTGATTAATGGTTCGAGTGTTTCTGTCTCATCTTCATTTCGGTTCTGTTGACTTTTACTTTGACCAGACTCTGACTCAGTTGAGTTTGACCGGGTCAACTCAGCAAATACCGAGTTGACTCGGTTTGGGTTTTGGTTCCACCAAACCGCTATCTTGAACCCAAACCACCACCAACCAAACCGCGATGGTGGTGGTTTAACCAAACCGCCACCACCAATCATCCACTGCCAAACCGCCACACCAAACTGCCATCAACAAAAAATTTGGGCAGCGGTTTGTTGACCATGAAAGGTAAGTCTTCTTGAACCTGTATTCCAAACCGCTATGGGCAAACCGCCACGGCAAACCGCCATGGTGGCCAAACCGCTACAGTGGTCAAACCGCTACAGTGCAGTACTTTTGTACTTTTTTTCCTGAATTTCAGGATCTGTGTTTTTTCTTTTTGCCAAACAACTATGTTGAAACTTGGAATATAATAAGCTAGAAAATGGTCATTTAAGAACAACTATAGCAGATTTGAACCCGTAATGTAAACAGAAAGAGATAAAACATATAATACCCATTTTCTTGACATTTTACAAGGAAAAAAAACACACTAATATCAGCATTATACCACAAGTGAATAGTAACCGAGACAACAACAAACATGATACAATACACCCCTGCAGCTTTGATGCCAATTATTAATTATTAATGACATGTATAAACACAGAATTAAAATTGATCCAGAGGTTGGATAAAGTGATAAAGATGAATAGCCATATTATTAGAGATAAAGGATAAAGAGATGGGAAGATGTGTGTGAGCTAGAGAGAGAACACATACACTTACACTTTACAAAAGTGAGCTTCACCCCTCCATGGAAGTATGGAGGGGTATATATAGTCCTAGTGACACATAACTATCGTAACTAGTCATTATTAGTCCCTACGTGTCACGCTATAACTAAACTATTGTAATTCCGGATAAGTCAACATATTTTAAGGCTAACACCTTCGGATACCAGAGTCCCATATTAATGGTATTCTTTAGGTACCGAAAGATCCGTTTAACCTCCTTGAGGTGCTTTTCAGTTGGTTTCGCTTGATAACGAGCACAATAACATGTTGCATGTACAATATCCGGTTTACTTGTTGTTAAGTACATTAGTGCTCCGACCATACTACGCTATTTTGTTTGATTAACGGGATTTCCACTCAGATCAGCATCTAGGGGTTTAGTAGCCATTGGAGTACCAATGTTATCACATGAGGTCATATCATGCTTTTTAAGTATCTCTTAAGCATACTTAGCTTGGTTTATAAAGATACCACGTGGGGATTGGTGAATCTGAATTCCTAAAAAGAACTTCAGCTCCCCTATCATAGACATTTCAAACTTGTTGTGCATTAGTTTTTCAAACTTTTTAGAAAGTTTTAGGTTCATAGAACCAAAAATAATGTCATCAACGTAAATTTGCACAAGCAATATGTCTTCCCATTTTTTAGTATTGAACAGAGTTGGATCAATATAACCTTTGGAGAACCTTTTTGATACCAGGAAGTTAGAGAGTTCATCATACCACGCTTTTGGAGCTTGTTTGAGTCCATATAATGCCTTTTTAAGACGGTAGACTTTGTCAGGATGATGTGGGTCTATGAATCCATCTGGCTGATTAACGTACACTTCTTCCTTCAGAGGTCCGTTAAGAAATGTTGTCTTGACGTCCATCTGGTATACTAGAAATGAATTTCGTGTAGCATATGCAACCAATAACCAGACAGCATCCAACCGAGCAACTAAAACAAATGACTCTTCGAAATCAATTCCTTCCTTTTGACCGTATCCCTTAGCTACAAGACGAGATTTGTTGCGTATTACAGTATTCTCTTCATCACGTTTGTTTTTCCAGAGCCACTTCATGTTAATGACATTTTTACATAATGGTCTGTCGACTAATTCCCATACATCTAGTCGTTTAAACTGGTGAATTTCTTCCTGCATTGCTTCAATCCATGCAGAATCAGCCATGGCTTCTTTGATGTTCATTGGTTCGGTTCGACTCACGGTAAGTGTGAACATACACATCTCTCTATCTGTTTCTAGCTGACGTCTTGTTCTAATTGATTAAGAAGGATTTCTAATGATTTGTTCTAACAGATGATCTCTTATCCAACAATGTTCAGAAGGATGTCGTTGATTGAATGTATGCATGTTTAACGAATCAACATAACGAGAAGATGTATCCCCTCATTCTTGTACCGGTGTACTAAATATGTTGATAAATTTATCTACATCAGCTTGTGCATGTTCTTCTTGAGTTTCTGCTTGATTAATGTTCTCAGTAGTAGTAACAGTTGGTGCTTGAGTTGGTGCTTGACATGTGCAGGTGTTGTTTAAATATTTAAAGGAGTTGTATATGTACCAATAGTTGTTGAAGTAGATGGAGTTGTGTTTTGTTGTTGACGTTTATCGGGTGTATCAACAGCAGGTACAACGAAAGACTTCGACACAAATGGAGTAGATCCATTGAATAATTCATCGAACATCAGACTAAATAGCAAATCCAATTCATTTGACGTTGTTATTGTCTCAGCTACTTGAGGAACATTTTGTTGACTTTGGGGACTGGGACTTAAACTGTCTTGTTCATGTGCCGTTGTCGGACATTTTGGAACAGGGTCAGAACTGACGTGATCTGACGCCATTTAAGGCAATTTGTCAAAGTTAACATGAATCATTTCAACTATCACTCTTGTTCTCTTGTTATATACCCTGTAAGCTCTTGACTGAGTATAATACCCTACAAAAATACATGCATCACCTTTTTCTTTCATCTTGTTAAGATTTTCACCATCTCTGACAATGTAACATAAAGAGCCAAATATGTGAAAGAATTTACAGACTGTTTTCGACCATTGATGATGTGATAAGGAGTTTTCTCACGTCGAGGAATTACGAGTGAACGGTTTTAAGTAAAACATGTTGTGGAAATTGCTTCATCTCAAAAGAACAAAGGAACTTTAGCGGCGCTTATCATTGTTCGAGCAGCCTCAACAAGAGTGTGGTTCCGTCTTTCAACAACGCCGTTCTGTTTAGGTGTTCGAGCAGTTGACGTTTGGTGTTCAATCCCTTCTTGAGCAAATTATGCATAAAGAGTTTTATTCAAAAATTTTGTGCCTTTGTCAGTTTGAACTATTCTAACTTGAGCATGAAGTCCTCTTTGAACAAGTTTGAGGAAATCAATGAGAACTTCTGGTGTTTCATCTTTGGATATCGAGAAGTTAGTCCAAGTATATCTTGAATAGTCATCAAAAATTACCAACACATATTTCTTACCATTAAAGCTTTCTACCCTCATGGGACCACATAAGTCCATGTATAGAATTTGTAACCGTCTCTTTGAGCTTGGGGTAGTTTTAGTCTTGAAAGACTTCCATTTTTCTCTCCCTTACTTACAAGAAGAACAAAGATAATCTTTGATGAATTTTAATTTTGGAAGGCCAGTCAAAATATCATACTTTGAAAGTAAATTGATGGTATCAAAGTTTAGATGTGAAAGACGACGATGCCATAACCATGCTTGTGATGATGAAGCTTTAGCCATTAAGCAAATTGGATTGGGAGTAGATATGTCTTAAAGAGTGATGGAATAAAGATATGTGCCACGAGAACCTGTGAGAAGATCATTTCCCTTCAAATCACGGATGTAACATGTAGACTTCCGAAAAGCAACTTTCAAATCCGCATCACAGAATTGACCAACGAAGAATAAACTGTGATTCAGCCCTTCGGCGTAATTAACTCTTTTAATAGTGATATTTCCTTGAACCAGATCTCCATAACCAAGAATCGTTGCAATTTGATCATTTTCAAACTTCACCGTACCCAGAAATTTCTCCACAAAATTACCTAGAAGCTTGAGATTTCCCGTCATGTGTTTTGAGCACCCAAAGTCGACGATGAACAAAATTATCTCTACGAGCTGCAAAAGAATTAAAAGACAATGGAGTATTAGACAAAGTGGATCCCCTAAGTGTTTTGGATTCTAAAATATTAGTAGTTCTAGATTTGTTTCCTAGAGGCATATTAACATTTGGTTTAACATTCACTGTACTAGTCATAGGTTTCCATTTATATCCTGGTGGTGTGATCTTAGAGTACCACCATCTACATGTCTTACTAACATGCTCATATTGCTTCCTAGTTGTGCTTCTAGATTTCTGGTTAGTGGATTCTATAGCAACTATTTTCTTAAGTGGTGTTGCAACAGATTGGTTCACATTTCTCTTGGGTTCTCTAGTACTAATAGGCATAACAATTGGCTGTTTAGTCCTAGAATTTACGCCATTAATATAATGAAGAACACACATATCATGATTGTCATTCAGCATACATTTTCCACAAGTGACACATACAAAGTTTACAATCGAGGTCTTAGCATTCAAACTGTCATTACACGCAGTTACAAACGTTTTATTATTAGAAAACTTAAAATTCCTACAGTGGTCTTCTACTTGTTGCTTCTTCCCTTGACTATTGTTATGCATGACTCTATCTTCCAATTTATTGCTCTTAAGTTGTGGTCTGCTAACACTAGTAGTGGAAATTACTCCTGTAGAAAAAGACACGCGTTTGTTAGTTTTCCTAATGTCTTAAGGCGACTATGTTGTTCTAGTTTAGTTAGGCATTGTGTACACTTTGTACAACCCTGGTGCAATCACGTGTGTGTTCTTTTGAACTTGATTCTCATTTTAAGGAAAAATTAGTGCAGTGACTGGTTTTGAAAGATCATATGACACATTATTTATGGTTACCGACTTTGACTTTGAAAAATATTTGCAAGAGAATCTGAACAAATAGCCGGTTTATCTAAAATTTATTGTCTTTGACTTTTAAAAGCATTCGGTTGTCGAATAACCGATGATTTTTCAAACTTAGTTTCCACGGATTTTCCTTTCATTTTTTCAATAAGTTTCTTCAACTCACTTATTGCAATGCTTTTGTCTTGTAATTGAGCTTTCAAATCTTGAATTTCAAAATATTTGACATTTAGATCTCGAAATAAAGTTGATTCTTTTTGTTTCCAAACTTTGTCATTATTAAGTTGTTCTTGACTTTGATGTAAAGCGAGTTCAAGATTAATTGAATGTTGTTCAAGTTCGGAAAATCTTTTTGACAATTCATTGAAAGATTTGTTATTGACATTTTCCATTCTTTTTTAAAGCACTTTTTCAAGACGTTCATATTTTTCCAAAGCTTTCAAATAATCACATTGTAAATTAGTAACTTCACCAAGTTTAGTGTACACACCAAGTATTGCATTCATGTGATCAACATAGTAATATTCTCTGGAAAGTCTGTCAATTTCATCAAAAAACTATGTTTTTTGAGTTTCCAGTTGAGATTTGAGAGAGTCTACTTCATGTTCAAGTGAATTAAAGTATCTCAAATCATCAACCATTTCCCCTTTCAAACACAAGTGAAATTTTTCTAAGTCAGCCAAAATTGCATGAATTTGAGGACTAAATTTTCCTTCAATGGTATTTTGAATAAACGAATCTATATAACCAAAATATGTCCTTTTAGCAATTGTTTGTTTGCAACGTTCCACTCCATCAAAAATCATGTCAACACTACTTTTAATTTTAAAAAGTTCTTTAGAGCTTTTACACTTTTGATCCCACGGAATGGATTTATCCATCCATTTTTTCTAACAAAGTTGTTTGTTTATTAAAAGACTCTTTTGAATTTTCCATTTTTACAGGTGTGACTTATTCTTGACATTTCTGAAAATTATCTTTGTTCAGTAGACTTTTCACGTTGTGGAACGAACAAATCATAAAGATTATTCAAGTTTTTATAATCAAAAGGTTTGATTAGATCACTTAATTTTGATAGAATTTCTTGGGCAAGACGAATTGTTTCGTCAGATTCAGGAGCTAACATTAAGGCAAGAGTATCATTATAGCAACCTATATCATACAGACAAGGATTCTCTCTTTGAGCTTTCTTGAGGAACTCAGGTTTAACAAAACTCGTTTTACAATTACGAATTAGCATATTCATTGTTTGAACTGATTGACCGGTTTTATATATAATATCATCCAAAACCTTGACTTTGTTTTCGGAAGCAATGACCTTTTCAATATCTTTGTCTTCACGAGTTTTGTAAAACTTCTTTTGAGCCTCTTTTTCTTGTGACATTATGGAGATGGTTTCTTGATGTGCAATAAGCTCCTTTTTTATTTTTGAAATCGTTTGATTTAAATCATTTATCTTTCGTGTATATTCATTAAATGACTTTTCAGAAGACATTTTGTATAAGATTAATTCCCCTTTAGCTTTTGCACAATCAATTTCCACCTATGATGCATAATTCACATCATGATACCTATCAAGTTTAGCTTGGAACTTCTTAAGGTCTTTGAACATCAATTGATTATTCTTTGCTAGTTCATTGTTTGCTTCTTTGAAATGATTATTTGATGATTCTAAACATTTGTTTTTGTTTTTGAAATCTTCAATTTCAATTTTAAATTTATCAACTAAAGTCTTGTTTAATGATTCCAATGGTTTATTACGATCTTTGCTTTCATCAATTTCACATTTTAGTTTTTCAATTAGAGAAGCAAGCAAATCACGTTCTCTAGCATGATCAGCATCATCCTGGTCAGCCTCTCCTCCATTATTGCTCATATCCAATGAATCAGTAATGATATTAATATCATCGTGTTCCTTTAGATATGTGACATTAACATATTCAGGTTGCTCAGGGTGTTCTCTGTCATTAGCAAACACATTATAATTATCATTATCATTTTGTACCTTTTGCAACGGCTCAACATCAAAGATGGTTCTAGAATTGTCAACAGCATCTGGAGTAACCTCTTCAATCTATGCCATGTACATATAATGTGCTTCCAATTCCTGATCTTTAGGTTCATCATCAGTACCATCCCTCTAATCAACTTGTTCGGCACTCAACTGGATTCTAGCTTCCTCTTGCTTACACAATAGTATCTTCTCTTTGTGATAAGTTGCATCCTTTGCCCATTTCGGTTTCTGACATTCGCTTACTACATGCCCATATTCCTTGCAATTATAACACTGAATTCCAAACTGTTGTACCACCTGTGTACCTACATTCTCCCTAGCCCCAACAACATTGACTACCCTTTGATTATCATACCCAGTTCCTCTGTTGATTCTTGGAGTATTATCCTGATTTGCTCTACTGGTGTTTGATGAAGTTCCGAGGTTGTTGTTGGTAGGTTTGTAGATTTTCTTGAATTATAGAGAAATTAAAGCCATGAGTTCATCAATCTCCTTCTCCTTTGACATTTCATCATCGTCAGCAACATAGCAGGTTCTTAATCATAAGTGGGTTGAGAAGAGTTGATAATTGCTTTACCTCTGTTTCTGGTAGCAACTTGTTATGGTCTTGTTGAGGAATTTTGAGTGTAGTGAGTAGGATGGTTTTGAGGAAGGTAAACTAGTTATTGTTGAGCAAGTGCAAGTGGATTAACAGTACGTGCTAGTCTTTCAGCTCTTATCTCATTGATTTTGTTCTGGTGTTGCTTTATAATGTCATAAAGTTTGTGGTAGGAGACAGTCTTCAACTCTTGACTCTGCTTAACAAGTGTCACAAACCTTTGTCATTCTTGTTATAATTTAAGTAAGAACTGGACATTCACATGATGATTGGTAACATCACACTGATTTCTGACAAGCTCATTCATCATCTTGTAGAACCTTGAGTAATATAATTTAAGTTTTTCACCATCCCTGGATGTAAACTTTCCAAATTCCTGATACAGATTGGTTTCAAAATCTTGAACATTGATTGATTCACCTTGTTTCAACCTTTCAATAGCTTTACACATTGCGCATGCATTTGGATAAGCATCAAATGTGGAGTAGATATCATTATCTATCCATGTGAGAATTATCTAAACAGCTTCAGGTTTAGCATCTAATTGGTTCCATATGTCTTGTGAAACATTCTTATAATTCTTCATGTACCCTTCTGTAGTGGTTTCTGAACTACATTCTACAACTGGAATTGTTCTTTCAGCCCATTTGAATTTGCAAGGTGGATTCTAGAGACAATAGTAGATGAGTTCATTGTTAGGTTTTGTGTCAATGTATCTCTTGATTCGGGATTTCCACTAAAGGTAATTACCAGGTGCTAACATTGGTGTACGGTCTTTACCACCAGCTTCCATAATGACATTGTGAAGAGCATTTGATGTTTGAGTTTGCAAGTTGTTGTTGGTATTTGACATTTTGATGCTTTGTGAATGGATATCGGATCTTAAGTTTTATGAAGTGATTGAGGTTGTGGTTTGATTTTACGTTAAAGTACTCATTTTCATTGTAGGAATTGTTTAATTATGTGTCTTTGAAGTCCAAATGAAATGATACAATAATGGTCCAAAATGGATTTCACCAAAATTGGTTGAACCAAAAATG
Source organism: Tanacetum coccineum (assembly GCA_026074375.1). NCBI lineage: Eukaryota > Viridiplantae > Streptophyta > Magnoliopsida > Asterales > Asteraceae > Tanacetum > Tanacetum coccineum. The sequence goes on from BQNB010011125.1 coordinate 52,297, forward strand.
AGTACTAAAATTGTTAACAGAGAGTGATTTTTGGTGATCCTATTTCAGTGACATAAACCGCAGTAGCATTGAAGTGCATAAACTGCAGTGGCTTCTTTGACATAAACCGCAGTGGCCTTGAGGTGCATAAACCGCAGTGGCTTCTTTGACATAAACCGTAGTGGCAAGAATTACATAAACAACAGTGAACTTTATAAACATAAACCGCAGAGAAAGGTTTTACATAAATCGCAAAGAAGTTACAATACATAAACCGCAGAGATATGGCATGTCATAAACCGCAGTGATCCTTTTTGTCATAAACCACAGAAACATGTAAATTTTGACAAAATTTAGTTTCGTAAAATGACATAAACCTCATAAATATGTAACTCATGTATGACATAAACCGCAGAAATAGGAAAAATACATAAACCGCAGAAAATTAGATAAACCTCAGTGTTCAAAACAAATTCCTCAGTGTTCAAACATAAACCTTAGTGTTCAAACATAAACCTTAGTGTTCAAACATAAACATCAGTATTCAAACTTTTCTAGAAAATAACTTTTTAAAATCACTTAAAGACACACTTTTTGATCGTTTTTTATGATTGTTTTTGCAAAACTAACTATATCTAGCCTATATCTAACATAAAAACATAAACTTTAACATTTTTAACACCAAATTTTTTTTTACTTTTTTATGTTTTTCAAATAGATTTTATTTAAAAACAAATATAAGCTAGAACTAGATAAGCTAGATGATTAAAAAGCTAAAATAAGATGATTTAACCCTATAAATAAGCTAGAAAATCAAAACTATAAAAAGCTTAAAAAACCAAAAATAAGACGTAGCTTTTTAAACCAAAATAAGCTTTAAAAAAGCTATAAACTACGAATCAAAACACCTTAAACCCCCTTGGCGATTGATACCGCTTGTTATCCCAAATACTATGAATCTAAACACAACATATAAGCTACCCAATAAGCCATAGAACCGAATAAGCCATAAGAGAAAAGAGAAAGGAAAGTTGGAAGATTAGATTAGAGAGAGAAATAAGAGTGGAGGGTTACACACACACAAATGGTAACCAACACCCTCTCTATGTGTGGAGAGGGTTCTATTTATAGTCACATACCCTCTAGTAGGCGTATAGACTCTCTTCATGGGTCGGGCTTGGCTTGTGTTGGGCTTTAGCCCCAAACATGGACAATATTAGCTTAAAGTCCAAGCCCGTTGAACCCAACTAGCCTATTACAATACAAGACTAATTATAACAAAGACGACCGAAGAAATTCTTGTTCAACTTATATAAAAATAAGGCTAACACACTGTCATTTGAAGGTCTAATATAAGCATCTGCATCATTCCTTGCACTGTTGCTTTCATTGTCATAACTTCTGTTTTCATTCCCTGGTCTGCTACATTCATTCCTTGAACTGTTGCATTCATTCTGCTGTTATGACGATGTAATGGAGTCAACTGTGCTTTGCTTAGAAACCAAACTAGCATCCAATGATATACCCTCAATGATCAAACTAGCTTCCAATGTTGTACCTTCAGTGACCAAACAAGCTTCCATTACTGCACCCTTAGTGACCAAACTCTTTTACTACTGTATCTCTCTTTCTTTCAGCCGTTTTTCAATCTCTTTTATTGCTTGAACTTCTTTTTCTTTCATCCGTAATTCTCCGTATTTAAGTACTATTTCATCAATGAGCTTGTCAAGTTCGTCCAGATACCAGAGTAAATTACGTTTGTAAGTTTCAGGTTCGTATTTTGTATAATCTTTGAAGTCCTTTTGCCAGCTTTTATTGTGAAAATCCGAAGCATTTGCCTCTTTCTAGTCAAAAAATTTCTTGAACGGTATTCTGAGTACTTCAAAGCAAGTCTTTGAATCATGCCCATAAAAATTGTAGTCTTTCAAGTTGCCATTGTAATTGATTCAAATTGTGATACATCTTATCTATGAAGGTTTGATGCTCTTCATGGAAGAATATACGAAATGCAATCTCAAATGGTCTTTGTTTTTTTACTTCTGAAAACTTATGGAGATTTCCAAGATGTGACTTGAGCTCTTTAAACGATGTCACGCACTTCGAGTGCAATTGAGTTTCTTCAAGTTGCATTTGTTGCAGTTCTCTCTCTTTTGAATTTGAACTTGATGATTCCATTGAATTCCGATGTGTGAAATTGATTTGTTGATCTTTTGGATGATTATGAAGTGTTGTGTGGTTCTAACTGATAACACGAGATTTTACCTCCAAAAATTAATTTCAAAAATTTATTTCGCTAAAATTTAAATTTCTCTTTAGAATTCAATTATAATGCTTAGGAAAAAAATTTGACTGTAAAAATTTGAATTTCGTCCTTCCTTGTGTATCGTTTCTGGTGTGTACATCGAGGGTTTCTCATGGGTTACAATATGTTGTCATCAGTGGTCTAATAATTTAGGTGGAGGATCCCTATGTTTTTTATAGAGGTTGGGGGGGAATAGAGGTGGGGAATTGGCTGGTGGTAGGACGTGGTTGCTTGTCTTGTGCGTGGCGGGCGGTGCAGAAGTGTATCAAAAGGGCGGGCTCGGGGGCCAGAGAGCGAAGGGTAGATGTCAGCATATCCCACGTGCAAACCGATGACGTTGATTGATCCGGTGCTTCTTCTTTTGTTGTCTACAGTGGGGAGAATGGTGAGGGACGGTGTGGGGTGGGGGGGGGATGGGGGGGGGGGGGGGGGGGAGGGGGGGGGGGGGGGTAGCGGGGGGGGGGTTGTAGGGTATAGTGGGCGAGCGTTGTATGAGGTCGTTAACTTGATGTTGTAAGGAGGGTGGTCCGGCCTGGGGGGTCGGTATGGGAATTTAAGCGGGGGTGGGGGAGGAGGGGGGGGGGGGTGGGGGGGCGGAGCGGGGAGGGGAGGGGGCGGGGTGGTGGGAGGGGCGGGGTAGGGGGCGGGGGCGGTGGGGGGGTGGGTGAGTGAGAGGGGGAGGGAACATGGGGTGGGGGGGGGGGGGAGGGGGGGAGAGGGGGGGTGGGGATGGAGGTTTCTGGAGGGGGGGGGGTGGGGGGGGGGTGGTGGGGGGCGGCTGTCCGGCTAAGGTGGTGCAAAAACGGCTAAAGGGTGTGGTGGGGGAGGGGGGGGGGGTGGGGGGGGGGGGGGTGGGGGGAGTGGAAAGGCGGGGGGGGGGGGGGGCGGGGGGGGAGGGGGAGGGGGGGACGGGAGGATGGGCCCGGCGGGGGGTGATGAGAGCGGGGGGGGGTCGGCGAGCGACCTTTTTGTTTTATTTTTTCCAGGTTGAGTTGTGGGTTTTCGCGCTCGGGGGAGGGTGGGGTGGGGGGGGGGGGGGCGAGGAGATGTGGCTGGGTGGCTGGCGGGTTGGGGTTTGTGAGGGGTTGGGTTGGGGGGTTGTGGTTGGTTCTGAAACACGATGGGGCGGGTTTCGGGCGTTGTGGTCTTCGGCGACACCCTCTTTTTTTTTTTGTTTTTTTGTGGGGTGGGGGAGGGGGGATATTCACCCCCCCCACCCAAAAAGAGACACAGAAGATAAAAGGAGTAAACACCGTCGCGCCGCCCGCGCGACCCGCCGCGACCGAGAGACAAGCCGCCGAAGCACTTCCGCTTCACCGCGAACCCCCGCGCGTCCCGACGCCACCGCTCCGCGCCAACCCACGCCGCGCCGACTCGAAATCCGCGACCGAACGCCCCCCCGACGCCCGCACAACGCAGCCGCGCACGCGCCACCGCCGCCGCGCCGCGCCCCCGCGACGCGTAGCCCGCGACCGACGCCGCGCCTCCGCGCGCCCGCCGACGCCCCTCCCCTCGGGCGACTCCGCCCCCCGCCCCGCCCGCTCGACCGCACGCCGATACGAACCCGAGCGACCGCGCGCGCACAGACCCCACGGCGCGACAGCGCGCGCGCGACGCGCACCGACGAACGCCCACACGCGGCCGCTGTGACGAATCGTACCCGATCGCTCCGACTCGAACGCGACGACCCCAAAAAGATAAAGCGGAGAAGTTTCAACAAAAAGTAAGGAAGTTTATGATTTGGGGGGGGGGGGGGGGGGGGAGGGGGGGGGGGGAAGGCAGAGGCGGTCAGGGCGGAGGGGAGGGGGGGGGTGGAGATGGGGTGGGGCGGCAGGGAGAGGGTGGAGGAGGGGGAGGCGGGGGGCGGGGGGGGGCGCGCGGCGTGTAGAGGGGGGGGGAGGGGGGCGGGGGGGGTGGGGGGGGCCGGGGGTGTGGGCGGGGGGGAGGGAACGATGCTCGACGGTTTGAGGCGGCCGGGGGGCCCGGTTGAGGAATGGGCGGACGTAGTTCGACGTCGGAGTTGTTGTGGGAAATGGGGTTGCACGGTACTTTGTTTGGAGATTATAAAAAAAGTTTTATGGAATAGCGGCTGGACAGGAATGAGGGTGATGGGAGGCTGGGGGGGGGTTGTAACAGACGTAAAGAAACAACGATGGGGACGCTGGTTCACTATGCATTGGTGTTTATTTATGGGGGGGATAAAAAAGATACTCAGTACAGGGGGGGGGCGGGGCGGGGGGGATTTCAGGCATTAATGAGCGGTGGGCACAGGGTTTTTTCATAATTTCTTTATAAAGGGTGTAAATGTGGAGGGAATGGGAAGAGGGGTGTGGTAGGGGGCGGGGGGGGTTAGCAAAGAAGTAAAAGAGGAAGGGGAAAAAGTTTTTATTTTGATGTAAAATTGATATATGGAGTGTTAGGTGGAGTTTGGCTGATTTACACTGTTTTAAATGTATTTTTTGTGTGTGGGCATATCGAATTGCAAGATTGTTCTGCTTTGAATTCAGATCTGGATTGAAACTTCTAGTTGTTTGGGCGGAGCTTGGGATTCGACGAGAGCCCCTATAAATTTTAGCTGAGCTTTTAAGAACAGCAATGAATGAGCCATAGCGTATGATTTGTGGCTCTAGTACAGATCCATCACTCCATGGTTATTCTCTCCAAATATTCAATGCACACTAAGGGGTGGTGAATGTTTTTTTGTTTTTTTTAAAATCATCTCACTCCCTGTGTTTGATTGTCCTAAGGGGGATAAAGAGACCGCCGGAAAAATTTAAGCGGGCCCCGATAACTCGACGTGAGCACCAACCCCAAAATGTCATTACCAAATTGCATGTGTTGTTGATGAAGTGTTTCTTTCCCCCACGTTCGGTTTTTTACCGAGTTGAACCCCCCCCAAAAAAAGGGGGAGAACGGTTTCTTCACTAAATCCTGGAAGTGGAAGAATTACAAGTTTTAATTTTTAAAAGCCACCCCAATTAAGTTTTATCTTTCCTTCAAAGGAATATCACTTAAAAGTTATGACGACCTTTCTTTTAACTTATATGTATTGAGTCCTAAACGAACCCTTAACGACTCATTATTAGTCACAATATTTCCAATATTTGTATGGGTTGTCATCAAAAGACCAATATTAGTACTACTCAAGACCGAGCGGATACACCAAGACCCCCTTTCTTATCTAGGAGAAGGACATATATCATTCCCATCAACCTTAAGCTTTCCCCGCGGGCTTATGTACTCACCCATTACACCAAACATAAACCGCCAGATAAGTTCGTTGAATATCATGAATAATACCTTTTGGAATGATAAGATCTGAAGCCCAATTAACATGCATGGAGGATATAACAGACTTACAAAGATGGAGCCTCCCACCAAAAGATAAAGACTTATTCTTCCAATTATCAATTCGATTTTTAATTTTTATTTTTTGGCTTTTGCTTTTTCAAAAAGAATTTTTAATCATTTTTTAAAATCCTCAAAGGAAATAAGCGCGGGGACACCAGGGGATAGGATATATTTAACGGAAGCTCGCCCTTTGGAGGAAAAAGGCAACATTTACATATTATTGAGATTGACAATGCTTATCATAATTTAGGATACATTACAAAAGGAAGGCTGTTGCTTTAGGTTTTACTCGACACTAAACTGGGTTCTCATTAATATTCTTCAAGAGAATATAGATTATTGAACCGGAGCCTTACTCCCATCACCACGTTTTGCAAATATAAAGGATCATTTTTATACTATACAAACTTTAATAATTTGTGCTCCTCAACAATGATTGTGTTTGATACCTAAACATGTCCGAAATTCGAAACCTTTCTTTTAGAAAAATATTTAAGCGTCAAAACATCCATAATCTAAGCTGTTGAATTGGTATAAGGCGAAGATATAAAAATATGAGGTACGAAAGGAATAAAGAAAAAAAGTAGAAATAGAATTTTAGAATAAGCGTCAAAACATCCATAACTAGCGTGAATAGGTAAGGCGAAAGAGGATCACCTTGCCTTAAACCTCACTTTCTTTTGAAGAAACCATGAATATCACCATTTAAGCTGAGGGAAAAAGTGGTAGAGGACACACAAGCTATAATCCATTTAATCATATTAGGATGGAAACCAAAGCACTTAAGAATATTTCCCAAGAAACGCCAATTAACCGTATCATAAGCCTTTTAAATATCCACCTTAAAAGCACATCTAGGGGCCCTATCCCGATGATAATTATGCATAAGCTCTTGAGTAATAAGAATATTATCAGAAATTCACCTACCCGGAACAAACACAGATTGATTACCGCTAACAACCACCTTAATGCCCTCAATAATTCGAGTAGTGAGGATTTTTCTAATACATTTGTAAATGACACAAATTTTAAGTGTAGCGAAAATGAAATGACGAAATGATTTTGTTAAATCTAGAGAAATGAAAAAAAATTAAGTAAAGAAAAAAAGCACAAAAGTCATGACCCGATCGGGTTTAGTAAACCGGATCGACCTGAGTTAATGAAAAACCGACGGTTCAATCCTGTTTTTAAACAAATAAAACTCAAGCCACATCCAGCCCAATTTCCTAACTAGTTTCCGGTTCAATCGGTTGACCGGTCGAATCGACCCGTTTTTTAAAAATTGCAATTTACTCAAAAATGCTTGGTTTTTTAATTGGGTCATGTTATTGCTACCCCCTATCACTACTACCCCCCCCCCCCCCTCTCTAATTCCCGTTGTGTTGACATGACAAGACAGTTTTTTATGTTTTTTCGTTCCGTATTTTTCACATTTTACAGTTTTTGTTTTATAAAACTTTATAACTTCTGTTTCGTATTTTTTTCAGGGTACCCATTTTATTAACAGGATAAGACAGCTTCATGCTCCGTATTTTTCATGTTTTACTGCTTTTGACCTATCAAACCTTATATTTTCAGTTTCGTTTTTTTATTTCACAGTTTTATAATACAAACAAAATTAGAAAAATAAAAAAAATAAAAACAAAAATAAAAAAAATCTTAGGAGAGGTATTTGCATCACTTTTTTTGGGGGGGGTTGTGTTAATAACTAACCCCTTGGAATTTTTTATTACTTTCCCACATATTTAGGGTGCGTTTGCTTTGAGCCTTTTTAGATTCAAAAAATACAATCAAAGATAAAATAATTGTTTGGTTTATGGTATAGTAATTAGCACAGTATTTAATACCCATACATGAAGGTTTTCATAAAAGACATATAGGCATATGACTTTTCTGACATTTCACGTGTAACTAGGATTATTTGCATATATTTAATTGTTTCCATTTGATGTGCACTTGATTTTTTATATATTTATTTTTCTTTTTATTATTAAAATAATAATAAATCATAAGTCTAACAAATTGTATAAAACAAACACCTTTTTTACTATCATAACTTTTATCTTTCATACTTTTCTTTCAAACCTATACCAAATCTTAAACCTAATCCAAACCTTTCATCAAAACAAACGCACCCTTACATTATGTATGGATTGCTTTTTGTTTGCACGTTTCACAAACATTATATGACGAAGGTTAATACTATAATCATATTTTTGTCATACTTGGTATGTGTGTGATAATCCTGAATAACTCGCTTATATCGTGTAAAAGTCCACTTTTCGTCTAAAGTATTTCGACCCTTATCAATGTCTGGGTTGCTCGAAATCTCTTATTGGGATAATATAAGGAGTTTATTCAATTTATTGTTCTAGGCACAAGGGAATAATAAATCAAGAACCATGAAGGATATTTGTATGTATTTTTGTTCATATTTATGAGGACTTATGAATCTGTTTATAAAAACAAGATTCTTAGATGACAGTTTAAGCAATTAAAGTTTGGTTAAAACAAACTTTCACAACTGTTTTTCAAAAGTGACACTGCTAGCAGTACTTAACTATCTTAGTGCTAGCTATACATAACTACTTAGTACTGCTAGTGGAAAATATAGTAAACCAACTTAGTACTGCCAGCACTTAGTGCTAGCAGTACTAACTACTTAGTACTGCTAGTGGAAAACTAAGTGCTAGCAGTACTAACAACTTAGTACTGCCACTGTAATTTTGTCATGGTCGAAAACATATTAACTCAACGAGTGTGTACTCCACACTTCCCTAACTCGTATCCAAGCTAAGTATGAAATCTCATTTAGTCTCTAGTAAATCGTCAATTTACCTAATATGGCCGTTGTGATGACACTAAAATCACCAACAATCTTCTCCCATTTTAGTGTAATCCTTGATTTTCTAAAAACATATATCAAAGATTTATGCTATTATGTTTAAAACAAAACATAACGAAACAAAACAAATGCTTAAATGAAAATGTATTGCGATTGAATTTTTCATCTCTAGTTATAATAACGTTCCAAATATTTGAAAAATGGGGTGTCGTAACGATTGAACCCGTCAATCCATTTGAATACCTGAAGATACTATACAAGTTTCTACAACACTCTAAAGTTCGTTTACTTGACACTTTACAAGCCATGTGTCCCAATCCATTAATGAACATCATACAAGAAGCCAAAGGTCCAACGCTTCTGAAGCGGCAAACTTCATTTTCACATAAGGTGTGATTTCTTTTAGTCTTTGGCACCTGCATTTGTAATTTTTCAAAAGAAATATTAAGAAGGTAAACTTCAACCTAACCATCACTTGCAGGTCTGAACACATACCTCGGAAAGATAAATACACGTGTTCCAAATCTCTAAAGTGGAGCTTTTCCACATTGAAATTCAGCTTCTATCGTCTGTATTAGATGGGAATTGGGTTTTCCATAGATAGTAGATTTATATGATTTAATCCCATCCCTATCACTGACTTATTCACAAGTCTACTAGCGAGACCCTTCGTCTACGTGGTCTGCTAAAGTTCTTTTGCAGAATCGAACAAAACTCAATAGAAATCAACCATTCATGCATTTAACTTCTATTTTCATACTATGTCTAACACTAAGTGTCTAGACTTCCCATTATATAATCTGATATAAGCCTTAGCCATTAATGGAGCACTATCACATCGGATAGATATTGGTGTTATTGGTTTCGGCCATATTGGAATCTCATGTATCAAGTTTTTAGCCATTCTGCTTCTTTACTAGCAGCAGCCAATGCTACAAACTCAGATTTCATAGTAGAACCCGTGATGCATGTTTGCTTATTGGAAGCATTATATTGGCACCTCCCCCAAGCAGGAACACTATCCACTGTAGAAGCATGAATCTTCACATGATTTATCCAGCTAGCATTCCGAATACACCTTCTAACACCGAAGGATTATCACATATATGATAAAACCATAATTCATAGTCCTCTCATAGTCTTTTAACACTTTGTTATTGGCGTTCCAATGTGTTTTTCTACTAGGATTTACTAGTAAACCTACTCAATTCTACCAACATTAATATGCATTATCCGTCTAGTACTTGTCATGGATACATCAAGCAGCCCATAACCCTTGATATTCGAGTGATCCACGGTTTACCCTGTATGAGCTTAAGTTTTTCTTACTAGGATCCATGGGAGTACTCACCGGAGAATAATCTTCACGATTAAATTTCTTGAGTATTTCTTAATAATTTAATGAGATTGTGTAATTACAATCTCTTTATTTTCACGTTTAATCTTAATACCAAGAATAAAGTCTGCTTCTCCCATATCTTTCATTGAGAACTTCGATGACAAAATTTTCTTAGTTTTATCAACTTGATTTTGGTCAGTTCCAAAAATCAAAATAGTTAATCACCATATAGACAAATTATGGACACCTTTAACGGGAGGTATCAAATCATGCTATATACACACTTGTCAGATTGGTTTAAAAGAAAACCATTTGACAACACAACCTCATCAAACTTTTGATGCCACTGCTTAGGTGCTTGTTTCAGCCCATACAATGACTTGACCAGCTTACACACCTTATGCCCGGCATAACAAATCCTTCTGGTTGCTTCATATACACTTCTTCATCCAAATCACCATTTCAAGAATGTTGTTTTGATCATCTTTTTGATGGTACTATACTAGATTGTGAATAGCAAGCCACAAAGCTAATAACAGATTCTAATAGTATTGATACGAGCAACTGGTGCATAGGTATCGAAGTATCGATCCCTTCTTTTTGTTTAAATACCCTTGGATTACCAGGTCGAGCTTTGAACTTGTCAAATTGTTCACTCGGACTTTTCATCTTCCTTCTTGACAGATCACATTGCAAACCAAAAGGTTTGCAACTAGGGGGTTAAATCAGATAGAAACCTCAATGTATTATTTTACATAATAGAACAATCTCATCATTCAATTGCTTCTTTCCAGAAGCAGAATCTCTGAGATTGCATAGCTTACAATTATTAGGTTTAGGATCCTCCTTATTACTATAACAGTGAGGGAGGTATTGTGATCCAACTTGATCTCTTTGATTACCTCAACTAATATAAGCTGAAAATCATAACATATGTTTAGCTTCCGACTCTTTTACCTTTCGTGGTTCAGGAATCTCACTTGGTACACCATTCAGAATGATCATCCCTTGAGGATTCATTCCGAATTAGGTTTAATAATCCTTTGGTCTAGGTATTGAAAAGAAAAACGATTCTCATCAAAATTATTGCATCTCTTGATTCTTTAATTGTGTTAATAGTAAACCGAGGTACTATTAGGTTCTAATAACATAAAATCCTATATGGCTTGGATAGGCTCTGGCATATCCAACTAATATGCATTCAATACCATTTTTACCTAAAGTTTTCCTTTGGGTCTGGAAGCCTAAACAACGCACTACAACCCAAGGACTCGTAAAATGACAATTGGGTCAGTTTTTTATACCAATAGTTTTCTTATGGGGTAGTCTTGTTCCTTTTATTTGGAACCCTATTCAATAAATAGCAAGCCGTTAGCATAGTTTCTCCCCAGAACCCCTCACTTAAACCCGAGTAAGATAACATGGAATTAACCATTTCCTTAAGAGCTCTGTTTTTCCTTTCAGCCATACCATTTTGTTGTGGTGTATAAGGAGCTGTAGTTTCATGAATGATTTCTACAAATTGAAAAAAATACAGGATCATAATATTCACCACCTCTATCTGTGCGTAAGGTTTTAATTAAGTCATTTTGTTGCAATTCAACTTCTGTTTTATAAATTCTAAATTTATCAAGGCTTCATCTTTTGCATGTAGCAAGTAAAACATAGCAAAACCTAGTGGCATTCATCTATAAAAGTTATCACATACTTTTTATTACCTGAAAGATGGTGTTGCATTGGATAAATCTCACAAACATTCACTATGTATCTATTCAAGTATGACATTCTTGTTATACTTTTTTAAAATGGTTGCCTTAGTGAATTTTGTAACATACAAGTAGTACAGTTATCAAGATTTTCATCAATAGCAGGTTTCCAATCTTCTTAGATATTTCAAGCATTTCTTTTATAGTGTACATTTCCTAAACGAGCATGCCTTAATGGAGGGTATTAACAAACAATAGAAGATGACTTAATAAATCAGAATCTTGAATAATCCGAACTTTATTCAATTCACAATAAAAATACCATTTGTTATAATACCAAATCCTACAATACCCAACTTTCGATAAGATATACTATCGGATTCATAAGCATGCTTATATCCAAACTTATTTTATACTGGACCAGAAATTAAATTTCTTACGAAGTTTTGGAACTATACAACACATTTAAACAAAGTATTGATTTTATGACACTAAATTCCAGCAACTACATTTCCTTTTCCATGTGAAACACGAGCGAATGATCATTCACCCATGTAAAGTACAGATCCTGTCTTCCACGTTCACATATTGTCTTAAAACAGCAACGATATTTACAAACATGAGTTGTAGCACCGAATAATCCACCACGCATTGCATCAACCTGCACATAAAAATGCTTCAGGAAATTGTGAAAACAGAATATTTAATGAATCTGTTCCACTAAACAATCACTAAATTTCTGACTTGGTCTTTGGATAGGTCCTTAGACCTTGTTACGACACCGCATTTGCGTTCTTCTTATTACCACTATGGCAATCCCTCTTAAAGTGACCAGTCTTACCACACTTCCAACATTCTAACTTAGGTTTCTTATTGGAACCCAAACCACTACCGTGTTCTTTATAATCACGTTTCTTTCCTTTGTTTTGTTTGTTGTTTTTATTTTTACCCTCTTCTGCCATGTTCACAGAAGGTCCAGTAACTTCTTTACCCTTGCCCTTGTCACTGTCTTGCGCCCTTAGAGATTCCTCTATACGCAAGTGACTACCAAGTTGGACCAAAGACAAATCGTCTTTACCATGTTTCAAAGTATGTTTGAAATCCTTCCAGGAAGGAGGCAACTTATCAATTATACTTGAAACAGAAATGGATTCATCCATTTTCAAGCCATGTTGTGTGTATTGTCCAAGGATCCTAAGGAGTTCATTATATTGTTCCATGACCGGTCTAGAATCGACCATCTTGTAATTGTTAAAATTACTAACAAGGAATTTCTTACTAGAAGAATCCTCTGCCATGTACTTGGATTCAAGTGAATCCCACAACTCCTTAGCCGATTCAACATTCGTATATACATCAAAAAGAGAATCAGACATACCATTCAATATATGACCCCTGCATATGTAGTCATCATTCTCCCACTTTGCCCTTATCCTTATTGCTTCCACTTGTTGCATTTCCAACAATTTCGGATCGGTGTGTTGTCAACACATATAAACACCCTTTAACGTTTTTGTCAACAAGGAAATGATCTTCTTCCTGCCATCGCCTAAGTCACGCCCTCATACTTATCTAGTTTTCCCAAATCGTAGCATCTCCTTCACCGTATTTCAAGCTATGATCACAAAATTACCTTTATACGTTTGTCCATACTTGGTAGGTGTGTAGATAATCTGGATAACTCGCTTTATGTGTAAAGTCCACTTTCCGTTATTAAAGTATTTCGACCCTTATCAATGCCTGGGTTGCACGAAATCTCTATCGGGATAATATAAGGAGTATATCAATTTATGTTCTAGGCACAAGAATCATAAATCAAGAACCATGAAGGAATTGTATGTATTTTTCGTTCTATTTAATGAGACTAATGAATCTGTTTATAAAACAGATTCTAGATGACAGTTAAGCAGTTAAAAGTGGTTAAAACAACTTTTCACAATGTTTTCAACAGTTACACGGCTAGCAGTACTAACTACTTAGTACTGCTAGTGAAAAATATAGTAAACCAACTTAGTACTGCCAGCACTTAGTGCTAGTACTGCTAGTGGAAAACTAAGTGCTAGCAGTACTAACAACTTAGTACTGCCACTGTTATTTTTTCATGGTCGAAAACATATTAACTCAACGAGTGTGTACTCCACACTTCCCTAACTCGTATCCAAGCTAAGTATGAAATCTCATTAGTCTCTAGTAAATCGTCATTACCTAAATGGCCGTTGATGACACTAAAATCACCAACAATTTTATTACCGGTCAAAGACTTTTGGATTAAACGTATCAGATCAAACATTGAATATTTGATATATTTGTTTTTAAGACCCAAGATTCAACATGTACCGGGACTAGCACTTTCATCTTTAAGTTACACACCTCGGTGTGTCATTTACCAATAAAATATTAAACTCAAAAACTTATAAAACACCGAAAATTACTGTGTAAGAAAGCTGGATAAAGGGCGTTAAAGAACCAAGATTCGGAGCAATGGCGCCGTCAATAGGGTAATGGCAAACGCGCCATTAGCGTCCCGTAAAGTCTCCTCGCCAGCCAATCACTACTATTTTTGTAATCTTATTTTTTTTTTCAAAATTGAACTTTACCCAACGTATAGAAACGTGTATAATTAATAAAAAAAAACTCATTTTACTTTGTAAATAATCGCTCACTTTTCATATAATCAACTCAAATTACATACATATTCATCTACTCTTATAATCTTCCATATCACTGGCTTGTTCTCTCCCCCATACCGTCGAAGAAATCGAAAGATATGTTCAGAAACAATGTGATGAAGACGACGCGGCTCGTTAGGAAACCATTATGGGCCTAATCACACTGTTTGAGCAAGCAATGACGGCAAAAGAAGATTTGAGGAAACAATACGCTGAATGCAAAGACACCATTTAGCCGAAAGTCGTGCTCTGATTGAGAAATTTTTAGACGATGAAGCCTGAAAAGATTACGAGGTTAAGAAAACATTGTGAACTTGTGTGTCACAAATACAAGATAATATCAGTCAAAAAATCCATTGGATGCACAAAGAAAACAAATAGGATGATTTGTGTTTTTGTATTGTAACGTAATTTGTATATTTATTTCAATGTCGAATTCAAACACGTAATTTTCCTGAGGATTTATATATGAAACGAAATGAAATAAAGGAACCCGTCCTTCATTTCATTTCGGTTCATTATAAATATTCCTCAAAAAACCCCGTGTTAAAAATTCAATATGTTTTTTTTTATTCCTCGTGTTGTAATTTAAATTTTATTTGAATGAATAAAAAATAGTTTGATAGAGAAAAAAAGAGACAAATAACATGTTATTGATGTTTTGCTGAGAGAAGGTTTTAGTTATTTGTGTGTTATGAGAGAGATTATTTTTAGCAAAACTAGCGGTAAGCTGTAAGTTGTAAACTGTAAACCTGTTAAGATGAATTACAAGCTGTATATTTTTTTCAATAAAATTGTTTGGTAAATTAGCTGTTTACTGTAATTATAAGATGTAAAATAATATTTCAATAAATTATATTATGGTTGGAGGGTATATCAATAATTTACAAACTTAACAAATTTACAGACTTCACAGTTATTAACAATTTCAAAAACTTCATCAATCTTTTCATTTAAAAGCTACTTGTTTAAAATAAAAGCTTAAAGTTGATGCATCCAAACAGAACTGAAAAAAATTATTTTTGTAACAAAAAACTTACGACTCTAAAAAAAAACTTTAAAAAACTCCTGCAAAACAAGCCTGAGATGGCACACCAATATTGTGTTATTAATGGTCCCACACCTTGCTCTCTAATTGTAGATTAGCCTAGATTTGACCATTCCACTTGGAAAAGGTGATTAGAACCAAAAGTACAAGCAATTAAAGATGCTCCAAACCAAGATTTAATATTCAACAACAGAACCAAAAAACAATAAATAATAAAACCCTTTGTTCTGTTTGTCATTTTTCATTATCATGTCTCAATTCATAGCATGATTATGAAAATGTTGGTGATGTTGTATACGTACATACATAATGATAACTAGTCATGGTATAAAACAAAACCATTTCTTTTTCTAACTTTTTGACACTAAAAACTAATCTACTACCATATTTGGCCAACCCCACATGTGATTTTACAAATTTGTCCTTTTCTTCATCACTTCTTTCAGCAACTGTACAACACACATCACATGCTCTCCTGCTTTTTCTAAACACAAACACACTACACCCTAAGGTAACACTGTAAATTTCCACCCTTAGATTCACTGCTACATACTTTTTGACTTTTTTTTTTTGACTTTTTTCTTTATCTTATGACAAGTTTGTTACAATGGTATCTTTAGTTCAACTAGAATGATGAAGAGTACAAGATGGTAAGGGGAGGTGTGACACAAAACACCCTTCATTTTTTTTACCTATATATTTTTGTATGGTAGTAATCAGTATGGTCGGCGGTGATAGATAGCGGTTGTGGCAGCGGTTATTGGTGGTGATGATTTAACTAAGGATCTCATTCGAGTATTCTTTGTTGTTACATATATATTTATCTTCTTCCTGTGAAACAAACGGTATACAACATTAAACGAAATATAGAAAGCACGAAAAAGGACACCAATTTGGAATTAGAAGTAAATGATGTTACCTAAGCTAAGGAAGCTAAAAACACAAATTAACGACTACATTCCGATGGCACCATGATCCGAAGAAAACCTGGACAACGACAACCAATGTTGTTAGCTACAACGGATCAATTAACTCAGCATCTAATTTAGCAAAAAAATCGAGCCAAAACTGTACCTAGGAAACTGAAAGTAACATGATTTCAATGAAGCCATGTCCAACGTCGAAGCGGCAGGGAGTAAAGGTGAGGTGATCAAGTTACTGTTGGTGCTTGAAAACGGGGCAGAAGAAACTGGGGCATTATAATCATTTGAGAAAACGGTTCGGTATTCTCCTGACGCTTTCGGTGAAGTAAAAAGATTATCAGGCAGATTGTGCTCAAAACTACAATGATACTCGTATTTAGAAAGTTGAACTAGTTCAAGGAAAATCATAATGTTTCTTGATATGGTATGATTGCATTTATTTTATACCTTTCTGGCAAATCAATTTCTTCATCATCATTATGAGGGCTTGATTTTCCATTGCTATTTTCATCTTTAAGATCCAATGATTCCTTATCTTTCTCAAGGCTTAAATTTGCCTCAAATGGCTCATCAACATTGATGTTTACAGGAGTCACCATTTTCGACATCAAACCATCCTCTGCAAACACAAAACAAACACACACCAATTCGTTAAACCATTACAAGCAAACTTGTTTCTTTTTTAGTAACGGTTAAAAAGTTGTAGTTACCGGAATCAGGACTGGAGCTGCTGCTGTTATTGGAAGCAAACACCGAGTGGTTCAGATAACTTGGAGAGTAAGTTGGTGACAGAATGGCTGCACCGGTTGAGAGCGCACGGTGGTGATGGCTCCTTTTCACGTCTAGAAGTTGTAGATCCATGAGCCTACGGTTCTGAAGCTCAACCGCGTGTTGCAAATCAGCTTGCTCCTCCAACTTCTTCCTCCACAGTAAATCCTGACTGTTGTACAACATCCTTGCCCCTAATATTCACGAAAGAGTTCATATAACAGACTTATAAATAAAGATCTAATGGGTTGGGTATTTCATAGGAACATACCGAGATCAAAAGGATCACGAGAGTCAAACCCCGTGGGGCTACCACACGAGGAGAAGTCACCACGCTCCATTTGCTGCTGATTGTGCTTTCTAAACTTATCAGGAACTTTACCCTTCTCTTTGTACGGTTTCACAAGCACACGAGCGTCACACACAAAATGTGGGTTCCCTTTCGCAAGTATAAGCTTCACAGTTTCGGCATAAACAAAAGTCACAAATCCAAACATCCGCTTTTGCTGGTATGGGATCCGAACATCTTGAACAGGTCCATACATGCTACAAAAGACAACACAAAAACAACATTTTTTGAACAAACATTCCACTTATATTCCTTAGTATCAAACTTAACCACCAAAATCTTGATTTCGCACCTGAAGTAGTTAGAAACATCTTCTTCCCTAAATGTACTATCAGCCGGAAAAGTTAAGTAAATTTGTCTGGAACCCGGGTTCAACATCCCCATTGAGAAATCATTTCTCGAGCGCCCGAATTTGTTCATATCCTCACCCATCATCAAAGCCGCTGCAGCTGCCGCAGCCATTCTACATAAAATAAAATAAACCATAAATAAAATTCAGTAAACCACATATACTAAACAACAAATTTGTCAACATACATGTAACTTGTTTCTATTAGGATTTTTTTTCTTACCGGGGGCTTTCAGATTGTTGTCGAAGTAGGAAATCCATTGATTTCGGGCTATTCGGAAAGGGAAAATTTGGAGGCGAGCCCGCAGCAGCAGCAGCAGCCGCAGCCGCCAAAAGCAACCGTTGTTGATGTGCTGATTTAGATCTAAGCAGCTCTTGACAT
This sequence comes from Tanacetum coccineum, assembly GCA_026074375.1. Classification (NCBI taxonomy): domain Eukaryota; kingdom Viridiplantae; phylum Streptophyta; class Magnoliopsida; order Asterales; family Asteraceae; genus Tanacetum; species Tanacetum coccineum. The sequence goes on from BQNB010011125.1 coordinate 70,307, forward strand.
TGTTCCATAACATTAGCCGCCATATCAGCTTCACCACCATTACCATGAGTAAACCTGCAGCTTGCACCATTCTTACAATACCCTTTTGCAAAATATAAGCATGGCTTCCACCCATCATCACCACCACCCAAACACACATCATTCACAGATGCACTCCTTCTATGAGGACCACCGGCGGCGCCGCCACCCCATGGTGAAAAAATCTCACCACTCCCATTAGGTGACACCAAATCAGGATAAAAATGAGGCGACCCATCATTCAGAAAAGAAAGCTGGTCCTGAATATGCAACTCATCGAGCAAATCAGGCTCGGTGGAGCCGCCGTAAAAAGGCGGCGCCGCCGAGTTCAAATGATGGGTATCTTCACTCCATGAAGATGATAGGCTTGGGATACTTAACGGTGAAGGTATGTTAGTAACACCGTTGTTTGTCAGACGTGAAGTAGTTGAGTTGGAAGAGTTTTGGCGCGAAAAAGGTGACGGTGACGAGGGAGATGACGGCGTTGACGACGGCGAGTTGGCTGAAGGGATACCGAGTTCTTTACGTGCTTTGTGAATCACTGAGTGAACCAATGACTCCGGGCCAAAAGCTAACCGTATCATCTCTTTTTCACCATGATCTTGGATTAATAAAAGACCCATTATTTTTGAAGCATATTCAGGATCTAAGTTTTGGATCCTTGTGAACACCACTCTTGTTGCTTCATATGAATCCATGGTCGGTTTTGTGTAAATATTCTTTTATTGGATTAATGGCTTGTTGTTCCTGTAGGGGATGCAAAATATGAAGAAAACAACAAATTTAAATTTGGAAGAAAATATAATCCATAATTAATAAAGATTGCATATTTTTGCTTAACTTGAAAAACCCATATAAAGAAAGTTAATTTGGGAAATACCCATTGCTTGCATTTTTTAGCTTTAAGTTGAAAAAAACAAACAAAAAGATGGTTAAAATTTATATAAAAATGAGATTTTTGAAAAGCTTTTGAGTAAAGATGGTTTCTTTACTCTTTTCATCTTTTGCATTCGTTGGTTGATTTTTTTCTGCAAAAAGAAAGATGGAAAACACCACTAGACAAATTATACAAAAAAGTTGATCAAGAAAAAGCAAGAAACCATTACATGCTTTTACTCTCTCTCTAGAAGTATTATTATTCCATGAAAAGAAAAGAAATCACTTACTCATGAAAGAAAAAAGGTCAGTATTTACTTCTTGCGTTGAGATTATGACGATGATGAGAGGAAAGAAATCTAAAGGTAAAGTTACTGAAACTGATCATGAAAGTGGATTTCAAGTGTGAAGGTTAATTGGTATATAAAGTGGTGAAGCAGAAGTAGAACAATCAATTGCTTTGTAGTTACTGCTGCTCCTGCCACTCTGCAATCAAGGAGGCTGATTTTCAGACTAATAATTATAAAGCACCTAAACAGTACCTTTGTAATGTTGGTTTTAGTGGGTAAAGTGGGAGAGAGAGAGATGGAGAGAGAGTGAGAGAGTGGGAGATAGATATTTTAACCTCTCTTGTGTCTCTCTCCTATTGTGAGGTTTTAATGATATACGTGAAGAAAAATTATTGGCCAGTGACATGAAAGCTAGTACCAGAAACCATGATTAATTAGTTTAAGGGTACCCCTGTTGTTATCTCTGCCTCATGAATAGTGCCAATAAGGTACAAAAGATTCATTTTGTATCCTCCTTTTTACAGTGCAACGTATTTTTTTATCAGTTTCTGTTCCGTAATTTTTGACAGTTTCATATTTTTGACCAGTTAAACTTTATATTTTTCGTTCCGTTTTTTCCATGTCACAGTTTTATAACATATACAAAATTATAAAAATACAAAAAAAATAAAATGCAAAAAAAAAAACCGAAAAAAACCCGGGGGTACAAATGGTGATTCAGAGGGGGTACATATATCATAAGCCTTAGTTTAATTACGATGTTTGATACTTTTAGAGCGTTTCTTACCCTCGTGTTAGAGCCATTCGGTACCATAGGCCGGTAGTGCTGCGCCATGGTACCCGTCCAAAATTCCCTCACGCCAACCGTACCGTCATTGACGTCATAGGCTTTCGTGTCGTGGCCACAAACCAGCGCGGTAGACATTTTTTTTTAATTTGAACGTTGGCCAACGACTAGATTTAAAAAAATAGTTGTTAATTTGTATTTATTACCCACTTTTTTTCAAATTGTACCCTTTAAAAATCTTATAAATATCTCTTTATTATACCAAACTTTACACACACTTCCAATATCATTTTTACTTCTAACAATATATATTTTTCATTCAAAAAAATGCACTATGGATCCCGACTCTCTAAAAAAACCATAGTTGATAAATACGATATTTATTTTCAAGATGACGCGGAGCGAGATATGCAGGGTTAGGATGCTTATGAACAATTTCTAGCTATGAGTAATCAAGAAGCCAGGGGTTCGGGATCGGGTATTAAGAGGACGCGTGCATACATCCCTCGTGACCGGGAGGAGGCGGAACAACGCCTACTCGACGACTATTTTGGCGACGATGAGACTCCTCCTAAATATCCGGAAGAAAACTTTAGGCGAAGGTATCGTATGAGTTCTACATTTTTTGCTTAAATAGTCAATGATATTACTAGTTATGATGCTCAGCCTCTTCACGAGTACTTTCGTTTTTTTAGACAACGTTACGATGCTACCGGTCGTGCTAGTATCGGTGCTATTTTAAAATGCACATCCGCCATTCGTCAATTGGCATACGGTACAACACCCGATGCATTTGACGAGTATTTGCAAATCGTTGAGCGTTGTTCACGCGAATGTTTAGACAACTTTACAAAATGCATATATATTTTATATGTAGAAGAGTATTTAAGAAGGCCCTCTTTAGAGGATATTGAAAAAACATATGATTTGCACGAAAAAAACATGGACTCCCGGGAATGCTCAGGAGTATTGATTGTATGTATTGGGACTGAAAAAATTGCCCAAAAGCTTTACATGTTAAAAAAAAGATCATAAATACCCAACTCTTATGTTAGAAGCAGTTGCGGATCAAAGATTATGGTTTTGGCATGCATATTTTGGGGTTCCGGGGGGCAAATAATGACCTTAATGTGTTATATGGTTCTCCTTTATTTGATGATGTTCTTTCCAATACGACTTCGGAAGCTCCATTTGTAGTGAACGGAAGAACATACAATAAAGGTTACTATTTAGCTGATTGTATTTATCCAACATGGTCTTCGGTTGTCAAGACATTTACTATTGCAAGGGATGAAAAAACCTTGAGGTTCAAAAGAGTTCGAGAAAGTGAAAGAAAATATATTGAACGAGCTTTTGGAGTTCTACAAGGTCGTTGGGGAATTATACGACAACCCGCACCTGCTTTACAAATAAACACGTTGAAAAGAATCATGTATCGTTGTATAATATTACACAACATGATATTGCAATCGGAAAAATTCGAATTGTCGAATTTTAAAGATATGTTCGTTACTCCAGAACCGAACATTCAACGAACTTGGATCGAACGATGCGATTTACATGTTAAGAAAATCAAATAACTTCGTGATAGTAAAGTGCACAACGAGCTTCGACACGACCTCATAGATCATTTGTGGAACCGCGATAACTGAATTCTATGTATTTTTATTTTTATGTAATTTTTTTATTTGTAATGTATTTTTTAAGTTTAATGAAGTTTATTTCATTTTAAAGTGTATTTGTTATGTTATTAAAAAAAATCTATGGCTTGAGCCAACGAGGGAGCCACCTGAATGTGGTGCCATAGCAATTCTGGTGCCATAGCACTTTTGCTGATGTGGCAGCACTTTTTGGTGCTATGGCTTGAGCCATTGCACCACGGTACCCAGTGCTCTTAGGCTGCTCATTATGGGAGGTCGATCGACTCGGTCGACCGTCGGTCGGTGTCGATCACCACCACAATGGGTTTGTCGTCGCCAACGATTTTTTGACAAATCCATCGTCCACTGGACCGTTGTTAAGGGAAAGAAAAGTAACAAAATTCTGTTTTTTTTTAATTTATAATTAAAAAAATTAACTTTTAATTTTCAAACACTTTAACACCATAAATACTTACTTATTTTACCATTTTATACACAATTATATACACTTTCATCAACTTTTTTAAATGGCATGTTCGCTTCCATATACCGATGATGAAGTCGAAGCTTTGGTTCAAAAACTAATTGACGAAGATATGGTTCGTCAGAAAGCGATTCTGGATTTAGCCTTGCAATTTGAAAATGCATACACAACTAAAGACGATCTTAGAAAAGCATACGAGAAATGTAATGACATTCCACAAGAGAGCCGTGCTTTGATCGACACTTTCTTAAAAAAAGGATCCCATAAAGATTACGAGTTGAATCTTTCTATGTATGAAAAGGCGGCAAAAATAGAAAAACAAATGAATGCTAAGTTAGTTTGGCTACTGGAAAAATACAACTACCGATCACAAACCCATATAGGTGGTTCGTCATCACAGACCCATGAGATATGTGATTTATATCTTACTAAGAAAGAGCTACATCAACTATATCTAGATGAAGAAGCCTTAAGAGAAACATTAGAAGAAGAAGCAAGGGATGAAAAAGAACGGGAGGAGAAAATTAGGCAAAAACAAGCTGATGATGAGGAATACTTTTTGGAATTTGGGGTGGTGATATATGATTCAGAATACGAGTCAGATTAATAATCTAGGAACTATGTTAATTTTGTTGTTTTAAATGTGATGTTTTAAATTTCAACGGCTACTTATTTATGTAATGTTTTATTAAGTATTGTTATTTTAATTTCAGTATTTATATTTGCAAATTTTAAATTCCAACTAATACTATTCGACCGACTACTTTCCATTATAAATACCCTTTTACATCATTTATTTTTCACACAACTTCTTATCCAACTTTCTCAAATGGATAACGATCTTAATATCCAAGATGATCCATGGGAACTCAGTCTTGATATAGATGATTCTGATCTCCATTAAACACCCGTTCTGCGTCCCTCTAGTAGCACACGTGTTGAACCATCTCCCTCAACCCTAAATCTAGTTAGGATAATACCTGGTTCTACGGGTATTGTTCAAGCAGCTAAGCTGCTTAAACAAAGGGATATTCTACTTGGTTTGGATGGGACTGTATTGTCTACATAAGAATATATGAAGAAATTTGTTGAGGATGTCGGTGAGGATGAGGATTTTAAGAGTGGGTCGTGGATTAGCGTCACTGACTATGTAAAGGCTAATGGTAGCACTATGAGTGGGTGTTTAGGAGACATCAATAATTTTCTAATTAATGGGAAACTTGACCAAGTTGTTGCAATAGTCAAGTCTTGTTCTCCGAATGTGCTTGGCGATCTCACAGTGACTATGAAAGATCTCTCAAGTACAGTACCTGGAACAACACATCACAAAGTCATTGGTGAGGGTGGTTATGGAAAGGATATTACTGTAGGAGCTGCTTTGATACTTGCTAATGTCTCAGGTTTTACTCCTAAACCATCAATGCATTACCTTAACATTACAATGAAAAATGTGGTTAAGGTTTTTCGTAAGGATACAATTCCTGGTAGTGGCAGTGGTTAATGCATTAACTTAACATTATTATGTAATGTTTTTTTTATTATAATGTAATGTTTTTTATTATTTATGTAATGTTTTTTATTATTAATGAAATTTAAATTTGTTGTTAAAAAAATTGAAAATAAAAAAAATGAAGGTCGCCTTGTAGTGGCAAAAGGTCGCTTGTAGGTCGTCGGAGAGAGAAAGCTGATATGGCAGGGTAAAATGTAGGTCGCGACCCATGACCATAGTAGGCAGCCTTATGGTTTTAAGTCATGACGAAAAAATGATGTCGCATCACTCAAATTTTATACGGTACAACCCTTTCACTTGGCATCAAAAACTAACTCCCTCGTTAGCACCAAATTATATAATGTCGTGGGGATTTTTTCGTTTATATAAAATAAGAAATACACTATTTAACTAAAATAGATTTCATTAAAATTAAAACACATTATATTAAAAAAACGTTTTTCGATATATATATTTTATGAATTTTTTTATAAAAAATGACTAAAGTTGTATCAGCCCAAAAAGATTGACAGCCTAAAGTTATTTATGAAATTTTTTGATATATAGATTTTAGGCCCAACTGTAAATTACACTCTAAAAAAAGCCTCTATTTCTTTCCTTTCTTTCTTCCTCACATTACCTGCAACTTCAAAAAAAATCTCACTACATTACAATACAACACAAGACATCGCACAAAAACACAATACCCACTTGAAAAACAAAAAAATGGGGGGGAAATTCTTTGGCGTGGGCTGGTCCGGTCGGTGCAAGAGGCATTGACGCGAGCAACGGTGTTGTTGGCACGAGAAGGGTTTGGGCTGGAGCCATGGTGCAACCACACCCTGCCCTCTTAAATTTATATGAATGTTTTGCAATTAAATAAAAAAACTAGATCCTTCGGTATCGTATAAATTTGAGAATACTTCAACCCTTAATTATATCTCAATGAGGATTTTCACGAGTGTTGTCGCAAAATGTCTGTATATGATTATACTACACGCTTGATGACATCAAATAACGGCCATTTTTATAGGATCATTTATCCCAGCCAAATTGCTCGTTTTACATTATTTATGCATGAATTGGTACTTAATTAATTATATTTATGATTTACAGTAATTATCGAGCAAAGAGTGAAAGTTAATCAAAAGGCACACATTTTGGAGCTTAAACGAAGAAATCATGAAGAGCACTGTTCTGACAACCTATACGTCGTATCCATTAAGGAAGATACGGCGTATCCGTGCCCTAAACTTCACTCAGCATCCACGAAGAGAAGATCTATACACCGTATCCAGATGAAGCCATACGCCGTATTCAAGTACAAGTCATGAAATATTATGGAATATAATAATCGTGGAGCCCACGCCAAGAATCCCCAATACGCCGTATTTAACCCTTTCAATATGGCGTATCGACTAAATTCCAAGCCTTATAAATATCGAATCCTAATACGAAGAAAAAAAGGCATTAACCACCAAGTTTGATTTTCAGAAGAGAAAAGAAGCCAAGAAGTCCTGCAAAGTGCTTCAATTCATAGAAAAACCCTTGTAATTTCTATACTCTAAATACGCGTTCGGTTTTTAGTATCGTTCGATTTAATTATCGTTGGTTTACTTTAATCATTCATCTATGACATTTGTATTGTTAAAACGGCTATTAGCTAATACATTTAGGTATTAGCCATGTTTATGATAATATAATGTTTGGTTTGTTTATTTAGATTGTATGCTTATTCGTTGTGTGTTGATTATGTTTATCAATTTATACTCGTATATGTGCTTAAGTGTGTGTTTAACTTATCATTCAACTGGATCTAGGAATATAAATAGAGCGTTAGCTAGAGTCTGGGATAAAAATACATACAACAATTTATATATCTAGAGTAATAGGATCACAAATATTGACATGTCTTTGCCATTGGTTTAGTGAATAGGTAGACTAGCAGGTGACCTAAGACTAACAAATAACGTTCTGATTCCTTGGGTCAAGATGTGGATAGTGGACTATTAGTATATAAAGAGCCGTTAAGCAATAAGTTAGTAAAGTCTCGTTGAGCTAGGTTTCGATAAGATCACCATTATTGTCTCCTAAGATATATTATAATCAACAATGAATGCTTTATGTGGATGTGTTTAATTATGACATAATTGGCGCATCTAGGGTTTAGGAAAAAGTATCGCCTAAACCTAGGAATGATATGTCACCAACGAGATAAGACAATCATTGCACTTATAAACAAAACTTTCATTTTATTATATTAAATATTGTTAATACGTTTTCCTCACATTAGGCTTGACCGCTTCTTTATCTTCTATCTATCAGCTTGTGTGTGCTAATCGCCCTCATCTTAGTTTAGGTAAACCAAAACGCGTGCCAGTCTCTCAGGCTGAAAACCCCCATTTTGTGTTAGTTTAGGTTTAATTTAGATTTAACATAGAATTAATTAGGACTAACTTAGATAGCTAAAATACTGATAGATTCAAGTGTTAACACTCGCTCTTAGTGATCGACACCCTAGTTACCAACGAACCTACAACTGACCGGGTACACTGCCCATTAGTGCTTGTTAATAGGTAAAGTCGGCAAAATATAAATAGTAAAATTTAAATAATAAATTACCTACGCACAACGACACATCAAGTTTTTGGCGTCGTTACTGAGGAGTGAGTTTGTTTAATTCTTGTTTATTAGTATTTTTAATTTAGTTTGCATTATATATTTTTGCATATTGTGTGTTTGTGTTTTAATTGCTTTCGTGCGTTTGTTTGTTTTTGTGTGTTTATTTTCCATATATTTATCTTCTTTTTCTTTAGATTCATTTTTGAAAACCGTAAATGTTTGTAATAAACATTCTTTTTTTTGATTTGTTTAGAACGATTTTGCTCAAGTGAGTCAACTTGTTCTTTCAGTGCAAGCTTCTCTTTAATTATATCATCCATTTGAGAATCAATCATTTTTTCACGACTGCTTAAATCAATATTAAGACGGTGTTCAAAAGTTTTGACTCGTTCTTTATATCTCTCTAGCTCAGTGGTTACTGATTCATTATTCTGTTCCTTATTAGTCTTTTCTCAATTATTTACATGATTAAGCATTTGTTCTGACATTTATTCTATCACTGATAAGATCATTGAATCTTGTTGTGCCTGCAAATTAGTATCTTGAACATTTTCCTGTTGTGTTTCTTGCAAATATTAAGAGTACGGAATGATATCACTATGTATCTCATTGTCTATAAAATCCATAACTTGTGTTTGTTCAAAATCTTGCATTGCATGCACACTTTGATTTTCCATATCATTAAAATAGGTTTCAGAATGAGGTACCTCGGAAATAACGTCAGAACCATAGTTGGAAATATTGGCCATGAGAACCGCTTTTGCATTTGAGATATCATCACAGTCAGAATCATAAGTATCAAGATCCTCAGTCTGAAAAGCAGCATTGTTTGGAATGATTGTCTGAACAGTTTGACCGTCTGGATCCCCTAGATCTGCAAGAAATGCGAGTTGCTCTTCATCTAAAATATGTCCAGCTTCCTGAGCTTTAGCTAACATTGCTTTTTTCCTTATACCATGCTGCATTCCTTGGTCGCTTAGGCTGAGTGCATTGCCTAGCCATATGTCCTTCACATTGACAGTTGTAGCATTTAACAACCCTTTCCTGTCCACTTGCATTGTTTCCCCCAGAACTAGTAGCATTACTCTTATAACCCGTACCAGAAAAACTTTGACCTTGTCACCTCTGAACTTGTTGCACTGTGACCCTTCCATCTTGAATAATGGATTGGTTTCTTAGATTCGAGGAGGTTCTAAGTTGATTATTGGTTGAGGGGAACCTTGAGGAAGCTACAGTTGTTAGAAAAGCGATTGCCTTGTTGAGACAAGCAATTGGATCATCTCCTGGAGAGAATACAGTGTTGATCCCAACTTAAGATCTATTCCTTAGCTTGTAAAGATTAAGTTACTTTGGATAAATCCAAAACAACTATGGTTGAAACTTTGTGAATACTAAAGAGTATGCGGAATCTACTCTTTAATACTTAGAAGAATATTAATGAAACAATAAACTGTATGAAAAATGAAATTACTGAAAAGCTCTAATATTATTATCAATAATACCAGTACTCTGTGTAGTACTAGGGTTTACAACCTTGAAGCTATGTATCAAAACTTATATCTCTATTGTACATACAAAACCATAACCTAGGATCTCCTTTTATACACTAAGGAGTCCTTTACAAGATAACTACAAATCTTCTATAATGTTAAACTTATACGTATCTTTCTAACTATATAGAATATACTCTGAATAAGTCAATACAAATCTCTTGACACGTCTTTATCTCTTTAGCAGTCTTTAATCTTCATGCAGCAGTCTTAAGTCCTTCAGCAGTATTAAGTTAGTACTGGCAGTACTAACTTTCTTCTAGCAGTACTAACTAGTTAATACTGGCAGTTGTAACTTGAGCAGTACTAACTCTTGACTTGGCAGTACTAAGTATGAACACATTTAATTCCCAACAATCCTCCCCTAAACTTGTGATTTACCTCCAAATCATCAAGTTTCTTGAATTAAACCTTGTTCTATGAGAGGATTCTTCCAAACACTTTATCTTCTTGGTCTTTCAATCTGCATGAATATCTTCCTAAGAAGTTCTCTGGACATCTCATTATTTTGTTCCACCAAGAGCTTTGCAACTAACATCTGTGTAAGAACACCTCTTGACAAAGGATATTCCCTTTCAACCAGCATGTAGATATCCATTCCATCCTTTGTAGATACATGATGCACTCCACATGTATCATACAGTCTCCATGTTATATCATGAATATGTTTCTGAGACTTCCATAACTCATCATCAGCATCAGGTTCAAACAGTCTCTTCAACTCTACCCAGATCTCTATTTCTTTATCTTCTGTTGGTTCTGTTGAGTTGAACCTTTCTTGAACCAGACTCCATAGTTTGACTAAATCATCCCTGTCAAAAGTCTTTAGCATATCTTCAAAAACCTGATATACCTCTGTATGATTACCAACCCGGATGATTTTCCAATACATTCTTGAATCTTCAGTGTAAACCTCCCACTCAATGATTGGATATTTGGTTTGCAGGGCTTCAATAGTCATCCCTTGTTCTGGAACTATGATCATCAATTGCTGTAGTTCTTCTTGTGATAGCTTATCTGACTTTTGCTTCTTAGAACTTTGTTGAACAAGTTCTTCTTCTACAGCTCTTTTAGTACCTCCAGCTTCTGTAGATTTAGTAATTGCTGCTTGTGAACTATCTGCTACTAACTCTGGAACTCCTCTTCTAATTTCAGTCTCCATGGGTACAAAAGTGTTTGCTCTCCTCATTGTAGTTTCAAATAAGTCCTTGATCTCATCGAAGGAAAGTCTCTTTAATTGCTGCAGTTTATAATTTCCCATATGCTTGATATAATTGGACATATAAGTCCTCTGTTAAGCTTGAGTCATGGGCTTGTTCCTTTTTGCTTCAGCTTTTTGTGTAGCAAAATATCCTTTTCTTTGATTGATAAGATCTACAAGCATCTTTGCTTAATCATCTTCACTGTACTTTTCTCTTTCCTCTGTCTGTAGTCTCTGAACTAACTCTTCAGAAGCTTCAACTCTTGCTTTAATGTCTTCCCATTCTACCTCAGAAAAAGATCTAGCTGCTTTATGTACTCTGGCAATCCTTTGCCTCTCTTCTTCATCAAACTCCTCTTGTAGTCTCACAGCTGTCTCTAGATCAAGTCTTTCTTGTTCTTATTGCCTTTTTGTCTTGGTCATAGCCGATTCAGACTCTTCAATTATACATTTACCTTTATCTTTTGTCTTTGTTGTACTCCTTCTGATGTACACTAAACTTGTCAGAATCCAAATAATCACTTACACTTTATATTATGAACAAGAAATTAAGATTGAGGGATGATAAGAATTTGTAAAGAGAGAAAGTAGAGAGAGAAAGTGAGAGAATTGGGAGGATTACTTGCAAAGGGAAAGTCTTACAAATGAACCAACCACCTCACCTTCCTTGGTGAGGTGTATATGTATCAATCTAAAAGGCTTTTATGCCTTTAGTAATTCTACGGACCGAGCTCGGGATTACTTGGGCTTTCGGCCGATACACGTGACCGGTTAGCTTACATTTAAGAGCCCGTTTAGCCTATTACAACGTATATTGATTAATGACCGAGACCTAATATAATTATGAACGAACTTCCATTGTTCTACTCAATATTTTAAGGCTAACAATCTCTCCCAAAGTGAGTTCATTGTGACACTCCTTTGTGAGATCAATGAGATTGCTTTTGTCGTT
>BQNB010011126.1:0-32879 GCA_026074375.1 Tanacetum coccineum
TGTTAGGAGGAAAAGTTAAACCGCGTTTGTGTTTTTAAAGTTTGGGTTAATTGCATAACAAGTACCTCTGTTTCTTTTTCAACCGTGTAGTGTATAAGTGAGTTTTAGAATTGACATTTCTGGCCCTTGTAGTTTTAAAACAAGAAATGGTTTTGATTTTGGGCTCATTGTTGGGCTTTTGTGATCCGAATGGTGTAGAAGGGCCCAAAGGGTATTTTAGTCTTTTAATCTTCCATTGTAAGGGCAAAATGGTCATTTTTCCTTTGTCCTTTTCTTTACTTTCTTGACTTTTCTCGACCACGGTCTTGATCCGGCTTTCGATATTGGCTTCAAATCTTTCTCTTGTACTTGTCTCTTCATTTCTTGTCGGTTTTTGCTCGTTTTTGCTCTTTTTGACTTTGATATCCTTTCCTGCACGTTGAGACACAAAAGCACACATATTTCCATCTTTTGGCATATTTTTTGGCTTTTATTGGCGAAATCCTGGATATTTTATGTATACAATTTAACACTTATCAGATTGTTTCAGACAAAGAGAATGCAAATAGTTCAGAGAATTATTGCAGCAAGACAGGGAATTATCAAAGCTCAGATAATGAAAACAACACATATGGAAATGAAAGCAACAGCTCTGGGAAAGTAAGCAGTCAGTCTAGGAATGAATCCAGCAATTCTGAGAAAGATACGGATGTTGATGCTACATATATCACGCCTTCCTATGACACAAAGCCAATGGCTGATGTACCATATACTGCTGAATATAATGTGTTTGCTGTTGAAACTCAACATACTGAGCAACATGAAAACATGAATGACACATCTTTGATGGAAAAGGTTGATAGCAATACCACACCTGATTCATTAGATATGTGTAATAATGAATTCGAGGCTGGCTAGAATGTTGATGATCATGAAGATGAGCGTGTCGTGCTTGCTAATTTAATTACAAATTAAAACTTAATACTGATGAAAATAAAAAGATTCAAAAGCAATTAAAGAAAGCAAACGCATCACTCACTCATGAATTAAATGAGTGAAAATCTACCCTTGAGGAGTCAAATGACATTCGATATAGATGCAGAAGTGCACTTCATGACCAAGAAATTGAGCTTGAGAAGTACAAAAAGTATAAAAATTGTCCACTTGAAAAAGAAGAGATAGAACGTAAATACAAAGAAACTCTTGGTTTATTATCTCACCAGAAACATGATTTAAATGAAGCTTTGAAAACACAAGCCTATGAAACTTTTCAAGTTAAATAGATAAACGTTGAGTTAGTACACCAGAGTTCTCTCGAACACATAAGATATGACCGTCTTTCTAAAGAAAAAGAAAAATTGCAAAAGGATTTTAAAATCAGGGAAGAAAAAGACATTGACAAATTGATTGCTTTAGAAAACCAAGTAAAAATTTTAAACGACATTGTTTATAGAACCAATCAATCTGTTCAAACCATTCATATGCTAGCTCCTAATCCGAATTCGTCATAAAATCGTAGACCAAGTTTTGTAAATCCTAAGTACCTCAAGAAAGATCAATCTGAAAAACCATGTTTGTATAAGATCTCATATGACAAAAATGATCTTGCAAACATATTCGCTCCAAATCGTGAGGAGATACTCATTCTTGAGGAAGAAAGTAGATCAAAAATTTGATAAAAAGTTGATTAAAAAGTATGACTACACATATCAAAACAGTCTGTACGAACTTTTTACTTCTCAAACACAGAAATCTCTTGATGAATTGTATTTTGCCAATGAAACTCGAAAGAAAATGTGAAGAAAATCTTTTGTTAAATACAAGCCGAATAATGTTAAAAAATAGGTTTTCTACCTACTCAGGCTTCGTTAAGCAAGAGTAGACACGCATTTAATGTTGTCCAACATAACATCACAAATTTCAAAACAATTGTTGACATGGATTGGGAAAAATTAATGGATAACAGATGGCAACAACAAATTACTAATGAGATAACTGTGCTTGTGAAAAATCTTTTAATTCCTCTTACGATAAAGACAAAAACAAATGCTAATGAATTTGAAAGATCTCTTAAACAAGAAATTTTTGAAGATTTAGAGTACTTTCAATCACTTGAAAAAGAGGTTGACGAACTTGAATCTGAAAAGGCTGAATTTTCAAACGAATATGATCTACTCCTCCAAGAATGTCTCTCACATGACATAATGAATGCTATTCTTCGTTCTTTTGATAATATTGATGAACAAACATAATTGCAATGTTTGTATTTAGACAAATGTCAAGAATGTGAAGGTCTTGAGAATGAGCTTTCAAAACAAAATGAAAATGTCAAAAATAAATCGTTTAATGAATTATCAAAAAATTAGCTAAACTAGAGAAACATTGCATTTCTCTAGAATTGTCTTTGCAACAAAGAAAAAAAAGTTTTCAAAATGACAGACCATGTAAAAATCAGGATGCTCCTGAATTTCTACAATTTTTTGAAATAAACGAATTGAAAGCTCAGCTTCAAGACAAGACATTGTAATAAGTGGCTTGAAAGCTCAATTAAAAGATAAGACAATCACAAACGTTGATATGCGTGAATGTTAAGGTAAGGTGTGGATACTAATTTTAGAAAACCATCAATCTTGGTGAAACCGCCTTTGCAACCAATCAGAAATTAACCAGTTGTAAGACAACCGACTGTCTTTAAATCTGAACGATCTTCATTTTCAAGAAACGGTTTGCCTACCAAGTTGTTGAGAATAATGCTTTCACAAAACCAGTCACTCCACATTCTTGGCCTCAAGAAAGACAATCTGCTTTTGCTAAGCCTTATCATGTGAATGCACCTGGCCCTTCTAGGAATAGCTCAAAGCGTGTGTCATTTCAGTCACCAATAGAATTTGTAGGCTCAAATGACATGGTTCATAACTACTACCTAGAGGAAGCTAAGAAAAAGGCACAAATTCAGAAAAACAAAGCTTTGTATATCAAACCTAGTGTGATTACTCCTGCTAGATTACCAAACACTGCTAGTGGTAGCAAACTGAAACCTAGGAACTACAATCAACAAACTAGGAATTGGCCACCATCCCATGTATCGAATAGAGCTGTTAACATAGCAAAACCACCTAGGAACTCTAAGCCTTTCTTGAATTCCAAAAACTTGGCATGTCCTACATGCAAAAAGTGCATTTACTGTGCAAATCATGATGTGTGCATCTTAAAATACCTTTCTAAGGTGAATTCTTGTACCTCTGCACAAAAAAAGGATGTACAATCTCATAAGACAACAAAAGATATATACCCGTAGAAAAGAAAATCGATTCTAAGAATCATGGCAGACAAATCCCTATAGGACGAAGGTTTTCTCCAAATAAGACTTCTGCTGTGTATATGAAAACAACGCCTCCTAGATCTGGTCTTACATGGAAACCAACGGGTAGAATCTTTACTTCTATTGGTCTTAGGTGGATTCATACTAGAAATTCTGTTGAAACTTACAACAACACGAATGATAGTGTGTTACCATTAGGAAATGAAACATGTACTCCTAACACTGTTATTTTTGCAAACTCTTCTTATTTGAGTGCAGGTACTTCAATGGCTTCCGAACCCATTTCTTCTAAGGGTTCAACGAATGTAAATATTATACCATCTTCTACACTTGTTCAAACTTCAATTTTTGATTATTTCATAAAATCTTCAGAAAAACAAAATACAAAAATAGAAAATCTTCAAAAAGAAAATACAAAAACAAAAAATTTCCAAAAACCAAATACAAAATTGAAAAATGAGTAAAATACCAAAAAGAATATTCTCGACATGTCTCTTGGAATCGATAACATTTACGTGCCTAGAAATGTCGATTAATATTGACACGTATGTGTAAATGAAGTTCGAGCAAGAGTTCAAAAGTTTCAAAACATGTCATTTCTAATTTTCTCAATGGCTTATATGCAAATCAAAACATAACTCGGACCTCAAAGAAAGGAAAGTTTATCTTTATGAGATAACTTATCCTAACAACGAGAAAAGAGCAATCTTTTCGGTCTTGAGCTAGTTACAAAACATTCAAAGTTTTTGAGCTTAAGTCAATGACTTGTGTACACATCAGTGCACAACTCGATTTTAAAGAAAAGAAAAGTGTACGTTTTAGTGCGCTTTATCTTAAAAAGAAGAGAAATCTTCTCCGTCCTGAGAATTTTTTCAAAAAATTTCTTGCTTGTGACACACGACTTCTAAGTAAATATCAGCTTAGGACTCGTTCTTCAAATAAAGGAAAGTGTACGCTTATGTACATTTATCCTCACAAAGAGAAGATAACAACTTCTCGGACTTGAGCTAACACAAAACGTCAATTCAAAGACATTCAAAGTCTTTAGAGCTCAAGTAACATTGGTTTTCAAAAACATTGAACATAAGTTTTCAAGAATTTTTCAAAAGATTTTTTTAAATCTTTCAAAATTGTGTGTTCAACACTCCCTTCTCACGAGACTTTCAAAAGTCAAATTATTTTTATAAGTGGATTAATTTTTGAGGGTGAGCTTTTAAAACCAAAAGCCTTTTGGTGTTGTCGAATACATCTCATAAAAGTCAAATTTCTATGTATCCAAAACATTCATTTGATTTGAAAGTGGTACTTCTATGTCAAACTCATAAGGAGACTGAGCACAATTTTTCTAGACATTATCAATGTCATTTCAAAATTATGTGATCATTTCTCCAGCACCACTACGTGTGTTATACCAAGGCATCTTAACTCTATAACTAAACATATTTGTGGTGTCACATCATTTTCACAAAAGTGGCATATTTTCTATATGATGACACACATATATTGTTGAGGGGGAGCAATTAGAAAAATGTTCCATTATATTCATGCTGCATAAACATTTTTCTCCCCACATGCTTGTCAGAAAATGTCATTTTAATCAATTGGTATGAAAATACTAAGTGATTTATTATTTTCATAGGGGGAGAAACTTGATTAAAATGTGATTAAAATGTGATCTACAAGACTCAAGAGTTTATGTGCAACAACTCCTTCCTCCATGTGCAAAACAATTTTGAATATCGATGCACATGTATAGGGGGAGCATTTCATAGGAATAGAACTTTCAAAGTGTAAAATATTTTTGATTTATATCAAACACTTTGATTGATTTTCAAATGGTTTTATGGTTTCGATCATTATACCCAACAACCTATTAATTCACGATGATTCGGAAGTCATAAGGTGGTTAGGTTAGGTATTAGTCCTATGATCCAACCAGAACCAGAGGGATCTACCCACGGACACTCCATAGTTAGAAATAGCAGTCCTTAGGTATGATTTAGAGAAGAATGAGAAACGGGAATAATGTTGACTAAGGCTTGAGCTAACACTAGTACAATCACAACAATGTGTTAGTAATGACGTCTTGGTAAACATTTCATGGCAAACACTTGTTGTTCAACATTGTTGATAGAAATAATGCCTAAAAACGTTATTGATATTTTTCAACTTCTCTACGTTTTCATAATTAAAAAATGTAAAAATGCTCTATGTAAAATTAAACATAAACAAGTTATTAGTTGTAAATTTTCATTTCAAAAATTAATCACTTAAAGGTATAAATAAATAAATGCTTAACTTATTTATTGATCAAAGGAATTTAATTTTCTAAACCTTACATTTTTTATAAAATGTAACAAACATTTTTAAAACTTATACAAAATATTTTTGTATTTACAAGAAATGTTTTATTCAAAATATATATTTTGAATTTAAATTTTCCCCCTTAAAATGAATAAAACTACTCTAGAAAACACCTCCTCTGGAAAAGACAAAATTGAGAGCGTCCTACTATGGGCGACCCCCTTATAGGTATGGGTGGCCCCTTTAGTGATAAGGGGGCCGACAGGGGAGCTAAGGGGGCCGGCCATGTAAAACGGCTCCCAATCTTGCCTATAAATAGTGGACTGTTCCCACATACTTTTTCACCTTTTGCACCCATTTTCTTTCTATTTAAAATCAGTTTATACATCTCCAATAATCCTTTAATCATTTAATCTTAAGCATTTGTTTCCAAGTGATTCAAGCTTAGATCTTCAAGTGCAAGAGAAGAATACTTCTAATCATCAAGTTACAAAGTATTATAGCTTAGTTCATGTTTACGTAACGTAGTTACGATTGCGTTGTATGTTGTAATTCATTTATATCTCTTGTGATAGTGTGTAATAGTTATATCGGGTTGATCGTGTTAGTACTTAGGTGAAGTGAATCCTTGTAAGGGCGATTAGTATTTTAGGCCTCAAAATACAAGTGTGTGGTAGATTGGTTCTAGCTAAGATTAGGTTTCGACATTTGGCTTAGTGTCAGAACTTGGTGTAAGCTACTTGTGTACGGTTTTCTCCGCCTAAAGGGAGTTTGTTGACATAGTGAAGAGAACTCTCAAGTTGGGTACTCGAGGAGTGGAGTAGGGCGAAGAGGAGATTCGTTACCGAACCATTATAAATCCTTGTGTTGTGGTTTGATCTTTCTAACTCTTATCTCTTGTCTTGCAAATTTATAATATTTATTGTTGTCATTTATTTACTTAACTAGATTGCTCATATTGTGTGTACATTGAGATCACATAAACTTGAATCTAACTTTTTATATACAAACGATAAATAAAATTAAAAAGCGGTAAACTATTTAACCCCCCCCCCCTTCTAGTTTTCACAAACATCTAGAAAACAAGTGGTAACAAAGAGTCATACGCATTATCCTTGTGATTATACCAGAACATTCCGAGTGATACTCTTTAGTATTTCATAGTGACGAATGAAAATCCGTCTAGCGTCATCATCAAACAGCACTACGGTAGGTGACTTGCAAGATTCTATATGAATCATGCTTGTGTCAACTGGATATCGATTTTGATCTAGTAAATGAATTGACGACGCAATCAGTAAGATAGTAACTAACTGGTAATAGAAGCAATACTATCAATGAGGCATCTTGCTTTGAGGTTTCCGGTAAGAAGAACTATCAAGTACGGTGAATCTAATGCAACTGCATTAGAGGATCAAACACTTCGAGCTGGAAACCTTGTCAAGGAGGTTCTTTTAATGAATCTACCTGATCACAGGTACATTATTTATACTGTAAAACGGTCCTCATAGAACCGAAGGTTAACATTACCAAAACTAACAAATGACAAAGACAAGATTCGTCCATATCTGTTGTTTATCACTAACATTCAAATGCAGGTATAGACGATGGAGTAACGACCTCATCCAGAACCGTCATATTCATTACCACATGCTCATACTCGAACGACAAAGATAAATACATGATGAAAGCTCAAGTACATGTTACAAAAGTCTTTCGCAACTCTGATATACAAGATCTTCCTTAATGATATCAAGATTATCAAGACAAATATTGTCAAGGGAGTTTGTTAGGCAGCTTTCAAGATACATATGAGCATGTCAGTCTAAAGACACAAGATCACAAGATGGTAAGGAATTCAAAGACAAACAAGGAAAGATTTAAAGATCTCAGAACTAGAGATCAAGTCAAAAGACAATGACAAAGGCTCAAGATCAAAGATCACAAAGCATGAAGGAACAAGCTTACAACAAAGATAACGACCAAGACCAAGACTACAAGACCGTAAAGACAATGCAATCTTATATTTTAATCTTAATGACCTCACTTCGGCGGAGATTGTTAGCCTTAAAATATTGAGTCGAACTAGGAAGTATCGATCATTCAATTAGGAAGTCTCGGTCTTTATATTATGTATGTTGTAATAGGCTAGAAAAGGTACCTGGCTCGTCATTTAATCTAATCTTGTCTACGTTACGTGCTTAAGACCAACCAAAACCTGAGCCTGGCCTATGAAGCTCAACCTAGGCGACCTAGGTTATGCACATCAACTATAAATACCCAACTCCATAGCATGGAGAGGGTGTTGGTTATCTTGCATGTTGTATGTGCTTGTATAATCCACCATCTTTTCTTCTCTCTATAATTCTACCATCCTACTTTCTATCTCTAATTTCTATGTTCTATTTCTCTCTCTATTTTCTATGAAGATCATGTGAAGTGATAAGTGAATATGAGGTAAGTATTGGGATAACAGTTATTCTAATATATTATCCTAAAAGCGTGAAAATAACTAGATCGCAAGGGCAAACAAGTATACAAAAATTTAAATTAGCCCAAAAATATGAAAATTTAAAAAATCAGTCTCGTTTTCCCTATTTACTCCCCCCACACTTAAGTTAATCATTGTCCTTAATATGAAAAAAATTAACTTTAAAGCATGAAAATAGGGAAATAAAAGTATGAGAGAAACTAGACTTCATGGGCCAAAGAAATTGTGATCGAACTCCATATGATAAATTCTACGCGAAGCTAGCATAAGCATGTAAGATCAATCAATTTCGCATCCAAACATCCTCCTTTATTACCTGCTGTAATTATTCAAACGAAAACAAAACAAACAAACAAAATGCAAGCAATAATAATCTATTAAACGTTACGAGCATGTAACACCCCTACAATTAAGATTTTTGAAGTTGAAAAGCAATTTTCTTTAAGGGTGTACATATTTATTCAAAACAAAAAATAAACAAACAAACAATTAAAAGGGCTCAGGTTTCCTCCTGAGAAGCACTTAATTTATTTATGAGTCATTAGCTAGACTCTTTCCTGAATTAGGATTCTTTGATGATACGGTTCAAATGGGGAATTTTAGTTGGGTGCCATTGATAGTGATAAAAGTTTTCGTTGTGAGGAACAACTTTTTCATTTAGCTTCCACTCTCTGTTGGGTTCCTTTGGCATACTGTGGAAACTAGAAGGAGGGGGGGTTGAATAATTTACAGGTTCGTTTTATGTTTTAAAAGTTTGCTTTCAAAATACTTAGATTCGAGTTGTATGTTCAACCAATCAACAATATGAATCAACAATGTAAATATCTAAACTAATACTAAAGAACAATCACAACAATATAAAGAGATGAGAGAAGAAACAATCAAACCAAGACACTAAGATTTATAGTGGTTTGGCTACAAAGCTCTTCTTCGCCCTACTCTACTCCTCGAGTATCCTACTCGAGATTTCACTATGTCAACAAGCTCCCTTCAGGCGGAGAAAACCGTTTACACGTCGCTTACGTTATTTACCGGCACTAAGCTAAATGTCGAGTCCTAATCTTAGCTAGAACCAATCTACCACTTCACAAATATTATACAATCACAAGATCTACACTATCGGATTTACACATAATCCGAATCATACAATTACACAAGATAATTACAATAGAGATTTGATACTTAGAAGAAGAGAGGAGAGATCACTAAATAACAATTTGTTTCCTTGCGAAAACGAATGTTCTTCTCTTGCACTTGATAGAGAAGAGAGATGAGAAGAAGAGATTAGATCACTTGAAACAAGATCAAACAATGTTAGTGATCAAGAGATTTAGTGAGAGAAAGAAGATTTTTAGAGGGAGAAAAAAGACTAGAAAAATTCATGCAAAGAGGTATGTTTTTCTGCGAAAAATAGTGCAGTATTTATAGACAGGATTTCCAACGGCTAGCTGGCGGCGGTCCCGACGGTCCCAGATATATCTGGGGGCTGCCAGACCTATAAGGGGGCCGCCACTAGACTTTGCTCCTGTTTTTGTCTTTTTGTGAAAAATGTTGTATCTGGTATGAAAGCTTCCATTTTGGGGGGAAAATTTAAATTTCAAATTTATGTTTTAAATAAAACTTTTCTTTTAATTAAAAAGTATTTTGTATATTTATTTTTGTGAAGATACTTTTGTAAAAATGTAATGGTTAAAAAAATTATTTTCTTGATCACTAATTATGCTTAATGATTTGTTTGTACATACCTTAAGTGATCACTAATCTTAAAAATGGAATTTTACAATTAATAATTTGTAAACGTTTATTTTTATCATAAACGTTTTTACATTTTGTTATTATCAAAACATTGAGAGGTCGAAAAATATAAATAACGTTTTTAGACATTATTTGTATTAACAATCTCCCCCTTTTTGATGATGACAAAATATAAACTCATTTTGTATAAAATTATATGTTTCAAGATTATCAATGAGTTTCATTCCATTTCTCCCCCTTTTTGTCAAATTTAAAAGGATGATCGTCGAATTGTTGTAGAAAGAAAGAAGTTGACGATATCAAGACTCCCCTTGATGTATGCTCCCCCTCGTTTGGGGAACCAAGGGATCGATCTTACGAAAATTGTTTGCTACAAAACAAAGTTAGAGGTACAAGTGCAAGACAATATATTCCCAACTAGTGGCAATATAACAATTCATGCAAGTTAAATTATAAAGTAGTTTCATTCATTACTTAAGAAACTCATACAAGAAGCATTGATTGCAATCAAAACTGTCACACCCCGTCAACGACGAAAACACGGGAATGCGACATAATGATTCACATTGCACAAGATACAAGAGCATACCGTACATTGTTTGCAAAAGATTATTTACAAAGTTTACAAATTTCGCGACCTTGGAAAAAGTCAAACAAATGTCCTTCAATGAATCTCCCAAATGTACTCATCTTTAATTCCCAATACTCCACATTTACCTTTGTTAGCAACACACTTGAAAATGATACTCGTAAAGATCAACAATAATTTTGGTGAGCTCGTAAGTTTGACTCAAAACCCAGTCGATGTGCCAATATCTCAAACAGTTGGACAATTGTGCTATATGACAGTGAATATATGCAGATCAATCACAAATAATCACGACCCTGAATGAGATCCACGCAATCATCATCAAGACCTAGGATCCCGACAGTCTTATCACACTCAAAGTTGTCCCACGCTTTGGGGTCGCAAACCCGATGCGTACCACACCTAAAGCCTACAGCTAGTGCTATATTTAGGGTGAAGAACCACACAGAAAGGTCACATGCATAGCGTACCAACAAAAATCATTCAATAGCAAGTCATTAGCACATTAATTGTCCAAAAACAAAACACGTTACGACAGTTTAGACAATAGTTCAAAACAATTTAAGTAACATTCATCTCCCAAGGAAAGATTTAAAGAGGGGCTACAAGAAACTCCCTCACTAGATGATAATAACGCCACCAGTAATCTCTACACAACGAATCAAACATCTCTACTCAATGAAATCAAACAATCTCTACCTCAACTAACCAAACAGTCTCTACTACGCGCACAAGGTACCCCAGCCACGACCTAATCTTATTTCGCCTCATTAATATTTTGTACAATATTGTCTTATATGTACAAGCGTTCGTCTTTACTCACCCATATTCTTCTATCTCTTTACATAAAACCTTATCCTTATCTCAAACTTCTTATTCCCATTACAAACCGTTATTCTCGTTACAAGTATTTTGGTTATTAGGGTTGTGTGGTGCTTAACAGTAAATCACTCAATGCACTTGGTAAGTGCGACATCGGACACCGATATACTCAAAAACCATATCCAAACACTTTAAAACGAAACAATGACTCAAACGAGGACCAGAGGCTTCGACGAGAATTAAGTGGGAATTCAAGATCAAAAGTAAATAAAATTTAACATCCTCCGTAATTGATTAATATAATATATATTATTATATATCTATATATTTTTATATATACTATAAGTATATAACACATTAAATAAAATATAATATTTTTATTACTGTCGTCTTTTTATCGGGCTAAAAGGGGCAATATAAATCTCGACATCTTAGAACGTCCACGTTCAATCGTTTAACCTTAACACTTATCGTTTACAAAAGTCATCTTTTGTCCTTTAGTTGAACTGACTCCAAATAATCATCCCACATTATTTTCTAAGTGCAACATTTTTCTTACAAAATTTCAACATGGCCCCTTTCGTTTGTAAAAGGTTTCCAAGGTTTCAAAACCTTAAATTTCTGTACTTTTCACAATTTTTCTAAAATTCTAAAAAGAATGCAAAAAAATGTCTATTCAAAGGCTTTATCCATTGATAACTAAAATCACCATATTAACATTTTTTTCACCTTGTAATCTTTTATACGACTTAGTAATCCCAACTACAAATTTTCCTTGTCGGGACCCGGAAAGCCCAACGTTAGTCCATTAACTATTTGTTAAGTCCAATATAATTCTTGTATTCAATCTAAGTCATTAATCCTGCACAAGTCCAATATTTCTATTGGGTCGGAGCCAATTGTTAGTCCATTAAGGTCTTAATATTTTAGCCCCTGATAGTAAAATTAGTCCATAACCTTTTATATATGTCCAAAATATAAAAACAATACACATAGGCTTTAACCCATTAAGCGTGTACCCAAATAGCCATAAAGCCGAATAAACAATACGTCTATTTTAACGAAATCACACTAAGCATAGCCTCGAAAATATAAGCTGAAATACAATAAAGCCATAGTCAACTATAGCGAAACATAATTAAGCCATAAGCTTTGATATAATTAAGCCGAAACACAATAAGCCATAAGCTCAAAATATAAGCCAAAAACATTAATTAAGCCATAAGCTCAAATATAAGCGAACTAAATAGTCCCAATGTAAAATAAGCCATAGAAGCTCTCGAATAGCATAAGTGTAAATCGAACATCAAATTACAAAACTCGGACATGCCGAACCTATATAAGCTAAACCCAAAAAAGCCGAAGCTAAATAAGCTCAAAATCAAATAAGCTATAAGCCCATAAGCCAAAACAATCAAATGACCAAAACTCGATAAGCCAAAACCAATATAAGCTAAACCCAAATAAGCCGAAGCTAAATCAAATGGGCCAAGCCCAATATTCTTTTCTTCTTTTCTTTCTTTTGCCGAAACCAACAAAGGCCCAAACATCAAATAAGCCCTAAATGAGCTTATTTTTAAGCAAAGTTTCAAAAGTAAGCCCTAATAAGCATTTGACTCGAAAATAAATTTACCACCACAACCATAATATAAAAGTGACCATTTCTTGTTCTTTCCTTTTTGTACTCGACGCAAACAAACACCCTTTTAAATCATTCGTTTCGTTTTCAAGTTTCGATTTTTACGATGATCAACTTATACAACTAGCATTTAGATACCATAAGAAACACAAAAGTACAACTTAAATAAAATTTTAGAAAACTTACAAATTTAGAAGTTCTTGGTTTGGTTTTGACGCAAGGAAAACAAACCCCAATATCTTTCTTATGACCCGAGACTATCAAATATCAACCCACTATACTTTCTAACCCCGTGTTCTTGCTAAATCTTTAAAAATTTATGTTTCTTGATCTTCTTGTTTGCGTCCGAAACCCAAAACAGAGAAAGAAAGAGAGTTTTTGATTTTTTTTGTTTGATTTTTGAAAGTGTGTAATGTGTGGGTGAGGTTAGGACAAATATACATGTACCATGCATGGACCAAAGGTGCTAAAAATGCCTTGGTGTTCCCTTTTGTCTCTTCCCAACCGGCTAGCATCCTAGGAGGTCTCGGGATGGCTTCTTTTCATGTCGGGTTCACGTAAAACTCAAAGATTTTGACTTTAAAATATTTCCCGAAGTTCCGTAGTACTTTTATTGATCTTAAAAACATTTTTCCAATAATCTAGGTTATTTACACAATACATTTTCAACTTAAACTTCCTAAAATTCATTTTTGACATTTATTGGACGTGTCGGGACCAAAATACGAGTTTACTTTAAATCGAACCGAAACCTTCTCTCAAGTTTAAAGGTTTTCTTGACTTAAACAATACATCTTATCACTTTAGACTTTGCTCACAAATTTCACTTTTACGACCGATACGCGTTTAACTCAAATCTCACGAAAACGCCCGTTTTCTGATAGCTTTTAACTCACACCTCCACAATTTACATTCTAGACATACGTTACTTCAAATTATGAAATTACTTATTAAATAAGTTCGTTAAATTCACCCATGATTATTAAACCCGTTTTCAAATTAAGCGTTGCGTGACGATTCTCGCGGAACACGGGAAAACTTCCCGGAACACATTAAAATGACAATCTAAACACTCTGATATGGAAAGATGAATCAGAAGTGATTCACTTACAGAACTCAAGACTCTCTCAACACTCGGTTAATCCGTAACCGTTTCACGCAAAATAAGTCAACCGAAGTCAACTTTTTAGCTTTCTGCCAATAAAGCCTACAAAATCAAAAGACTCCGATAGGAAATTATGATATTTTATAATACTTAACCCTAGACAAGTTACCAATTATCACAGTCTAACCCCTTAAAGGAATTTCACCCTCGAAATTCAACTCAAATTCTCAATCACAATCAATATCAGGAAAAATTTCCATTCCTCAACTCAACACACTAGTCCTCTATCGATTTGGTCTCTTTAAGCGGGGTTTCTTTTGATTCCCCTATAGACCTAGTTCAGACGTCTAGAACTTATACTTTCTCATAATCTATCCAGATCTAGTCTCACACAACATGATAGTCTTTCCTACTATCTCCTTAACTTAATAGTTATTCCTAACCTTCGAGTCACATATTGGTCGGGTGTCCGGATATGATCCAGTCCTCGTTGTGTCAACAAACTCTTAGAACATTTATCGGCATCTAGTCCCTTGGTGGTTCTATTCAGTGGGTCCAGTCCTCCAAGAGGTATGTGTCCTACACATCATGACCTACACACGGTTCTTTTCAACCTCTTCCAAGATTCGTTTACTAAAGTCTGCTTAAACTCTTCCAAGTAGATTTTACTTGTTTCGAGTACCTTGGGTTCTAATTCATTAAGGATTTAGAATTTTCTCTGGGGTTACTCTACAATCAACCTGGGTTCCAAATTAGTCTACTACCATTACGACCTAGGCTCCTCACGACTTCACAAGGTTTTTACCTAACTCCGCGTTCTTCCAACGCAACTGTTTGACATGTCACTTGAATATTTTTCAAGATCCACATAGGTATAGAAAATCCTATCCGAGGTGAGTGACGAACCATGTCACTAACCGGTAAAGACAACGACGTACTCAGGTACCGAACGTATCAACTCATTTAATAAAACGGACTACTATCCATTGATTTCCAAATTCCATACATAATCATCCTACTACTATCATATCCATGATTTCGATAAGAATCCACTACCGACTAATACTAATCAGTTCATAACTACTACCACTGAGGCTACTCAGTTCAAATCTAACACTAACCGAAGCTACATGGTTTAGTGGCGTACAAAAATCCTAACCAATCTCATGCCATCTACTGCCCTCTACGGCTCCTCTCCTACTCTAAAGCGGTAACATGACCTATTGGTTATATTCTTAAACTACACCTCTTATATATAATATATAATAAAATATAAAATATATATAATAAGTATAGTCTAAAAACACAATCAATGAAACCGAGGAGTAGTATAGAATATCCCCGGGTCGTTTATCCCCAACGAGGCTGTGCTGGAGAATCGATACAGTCGGAAAATTGGAGTTTGAATGAGATTAATGATTTGAGAGAGTAGAAAGCTAAATTAATCAATAACAAACAAAAACGATTGAGAAAAACCTAAAAATTATGAAATTAAGCTGAAAAACGAGAGCAGGAATCCCGAACAAGGGGTCAAAAACCTAAAATCTTAAAAATTAACCCTACAAAGAAATTTTTACTTCTAAACTACTCTAGGGGACTAATAATGAAGAATGAAAAAGACTAGACTGAAAACGGAGGTCGTTTGACCCAAAAACGAGTCAAGTCAAGATCCGTACCCGAGACCCGTTCTTTAAAAATCAAAAGTTTGCAAAATTAACCCTACGAAAGTTTTTCTATTTTTCCTACGTAAAATATGACTAAAGAAAATTTTCTAAAAAAGAAAAATATTTTTTTGATAATTTTTGTATTTTTTATGAATTTTTAAAACTTTTAACGAAATTAAATTATAAAAAATACTAAACTATTTTTAAAAATTCTGAAAAAATTACTAAAATTACTTGATCCTACAACTATCCTAAGAAAAATAAGAAACCCAAAATTCGGCTTATAAATAAGCCGAAAATAAGCTCAAAAGAGCTTATAGCCAAACGGGCTAAAACACCCTTAAGTACCTAAGTGCCCAAGGGTCTAACAGAAAAGACCCAAGGGCACAGCGGTAAGAGGTTTGGTTATAAAAGGGGTGTATTGAGGGTGAGACCCGGGTTCGAGTCTTGCTCACCCAGGTTTCCCCTTATCTCCCCTTTTTTTTAGAAAAACTTTTCAAACAAACTTGTTAAGCACGTTTGGCTTATCATTTTTTGTAACTACAACTTTTTGAGAAAAGCTAAAAATAAGCTGGAAAAAGAGCTTTTTGATGGCAGTTTGCTTAAAGTGAGCTTAAAGGCAAATATGGCTTTTTTTTACTCTTATAAACAAATAAGCAAAGTAAGTGAGAAATAAGCAAACACCACTTAACACACAGACATTATGAACTACTAAGAACAAAAATAAGCAAATGAAATAAGCCCAATAAGCCAGAAATTGGCTTAAACACTCAGCAGTACTAACTTAAGAGTTAGTACTGCTAGGCAAAAATGTGGCTTTTTGATGAGGACTTTAAACACACAATAAGCAATGTGATGTGACAAATAACCTAGCACATGCAACAATGAAACTAATAAGCAAGAAGAAGCTAAAATCAACCACTAATAAGCAAAATAAGCAAAAAAAAGTGAAATTAAGCTATTTACTCTACTACACTAACTAAAACAGTCAAGCCCCTAATTTAAGCTTAAATTTAAGCTACTTAGAGTGCTTCCTAAGGTCTACAAATAAGGGGGCTTATAAAAGAGCTTATTGGCTTTTTAGAAAAGCCAAAAGCTTGAGCTAAGGCCCTCTAATAAGCTAGGACAGTGGGCTTGAAGATAAGCCCCTAGCACCAGGGCAATTTCAACAAAGGGTTTTGTGAATAAGTTAGCTTAAAAATAAGCTCTCCAATAAGCTTAAAAACAAAAACTTAGTTAAAACAGATGAAAAATACCATGAAATGAACTTGTGCACAAATTTTTAGAACCTAAAACACTAATTTACCTTCTGATTTTCTTGAATGAAAATGGGACACATTTTGGCCTTTTGAAAAACTAAGAAAATGTTGACAGCTTATAATGGATTGCAAATGACACCAATTAGTCTTAACTACAAGTTTTTGACACTCAAAAGGGAAACACTTTGAAACTATAACTTGGGTATACAAGAGCTTATCCAATTAAGCTCTTGTATCTCTTTCAAAAACCAACAGACTTAAGGAATAACTTAGCAAACTTGAAAAACACCTTTTGGACTTAAAAACTTTGGAAAAACAGACTCAAAAGAGCTTAATAACTTAAGCCAAAGTTAGCAAAGTGACACCAACCCATTACCTCACCATTTTGACCCATTTTGGGCTTAACCCAAACACCCCTTTATCTTTTTAAAATCGAATTTTTAAAACTGTAATGACTAGTTTAAGCACCAATTTTAAAAGACAAGTATTGAATAAGCATAGTTAAGCATTAAAAGGTAAAAAGAAAAAGCAAATAAGCATTCTAATAAGCTAATAAGCAAATAGTGAAAAATAAGCTATCTAGGCAATTTATACTTAAGACTTGGACAATGGCATAAAGCCATTAATAACATAAATAGGAATAAAACAAGTAAGAAAAACAAGAATAAGCTAAGAATAAGCAAAAATAAGCTGTTGCTACAGTAACCATAAGCTGAAAAATTTAAAAAGAGAACATACCTCAACTCCTTGCTCAAAACAGGAGTAAAGTCAACCTAAATAAGCTCTAATCCTACCCAAGCTTATAAATAAGCTAAACTAAGCAACCCAATGAGCCTTCCATTTTTGCCCATTCATCCATTTGCTATCAAACAGTAACCCTTTTTTTTCTTTTAAATTTTTCTTAAATTTTTGTATCAAAGTTTTAAAACAGATTATAAAAGGCTTATATAAGAACTTAGAAGTGAGCTTAAAGGAAACAAAAGCTTGGAACACAATTTAAGAGGTAAACTGAATTTTCATTAAAAAAAGAGAGTACAAGTACATAAAAGTTTAAATGAGTTACACTATTAAAGACTAAACTGAATTCTAAAAATTACACTCTAAAAACTAACTGCTTCCTCTAGGGCTTACAAAAGATTTATATAGAAAAATAAGCTAGGGTTTGGTCTTCTCTTCTTAACTTCACTTGTGTGCTTCTTTGTAGACACAAAACAGCCCTTTGTGCTTGTTGTGAGTGTGTAAACACAAAGCAATCCTGGCCCTTCATACTTCTTGATGCCCACTCATTAAATCACAACCATTGATGAAATTGTGGGTTTTTGGATTGCCACCGTGGACAAGGACCATGTGGGGTGTGGGGTTTGTGATTGTGAAGGGTTTGGAGTGATGTGGTGAAGTCAATGGAGCTTGAAAGGGACAGGAGGGGGGGGGGTTATAAGTTTGGCGGGAAATCTTTGTAGAAGATATACAGTGATTTAAAAACGGGGGTGTGGGTTTGTGGTTTTGTCAAAACTAGTCCCTCATGGTTATATTGCTTCTTGCAATTTTCGTCCTTGGTTTATGAATGTTTGGGGATTTGACAGAATAACCCCTTGAGGGTTACATTTGTTGTTTCATTCATGGTCCTTGTGAGTTATAGCTTTGGAGTGTTGGCAGGAATGACCCTTGTGGTTACTACTTTGGGAAAATGGCAGCATGAGTCCCTTACAGGTATTGTCTTCAACTCCCTCATTAAATAAGTTAGGGACTTGGCAATTTTGGCCCCTAAACTTATTTTTCTTCACTTTTTTTTGACTTTGGATTTGTCGGGGTTGACTTTGGTTGACTTTTTCACACTTGGGCTTTGTCTTGACTTTGTCTTTTCCACGCTTTTCCATTCCGTGTCCGGTTTTGTCGTTTTGGCTTTGTTTTTCGTCCTTTTCTTAGATATCCGTTCCTGCACAACACAATTAGCAAAACAAGCATATTTTTGGCATTTTAAGTCCGTTTTTGGTTATTTTAACTTGTTTTTAAAGGTAAAAGGTAGGTATGAGTAAATAAACACATATCCATATATTGTGGATTACCCTGCACTCAAAATGAGAGAATTAGTTTCTCTTGAGGACCCAAGCCATCACTGACTTGAGTCTGCCTTGTGGATCAACATAGTCAAATATTTTAAGCATGTATGATCCACTGTCTTTGGAGGTATGGTCAATAACATTTCCTGTTAGTCTCCAAATCCAGCATGCTGAGGACTTAACAACATTTTCCCCATTTCCCACAGCACACTAACTACTGCTTTTGGCCCACATAGTTACATTGTTAACCCTTGTAATTTAACTTTTTTCATTAAACCTATTGGTTTTAGCTGCTGATATTTGATTAAAAGCCCTTTTTACTGGTGAATGTGCTTTAAAATAAGAACATGTTATGGGTAATGCGTCATTTACTTTTGGTTTAGGGGCAGCAGTATTAACAGGCCTGACAGTACTAATTGATGTTGTTGCTCTTGGAGAGCTTTGCTTAGCAGTATTAACTGGTACTTGTCCTGACTTTGTTACAACAGCGTTTGGAACAAAATCCTTTAAGGATGTGGAGTGAGTAAAATTTATACTGGTGTTCACACCTCTGAGCATTGTTCTCATACTGAACAATTTCCCTTTAGACCATAAGCCTTCCTATTATTCAACACAGGTTTTTCTACCATTTTCTTATCATGAAAATCACAGTCTTTGATTAAATGATAAAACTCCCACCAACAAAATAAGCTTTCTTTATAGACTCAAAACCATTTCCTAGTTTCTAAGTCATCAACCCATTCTAGTTTCTTCTATTATCCCTAGGACTTTGACTTTTCCTAGGATACTCTACCTAACTATGCGTATTTTCCTTATTAACAGATTTCACATTCTCATCAGATTTGACAAAATTTATTTTAGTAGACTTTGGTTTTGTCTGATCAGTTTTAGGTCTAAACACACTATCATTATTACTATCAGTGTCCCAATCTTCAATGATAGAAGCACTAGGCCTAACAGTTTTGGGTTTTTCCAAATTATCCTTACTAGTTTTTGATGTAGTAGTAATAGTTTCACTCACTTTAGTCTTATAGACAGAATCATCTAACCCAGCAAATGATAAGTCAGGTCTTGAGGGCATGTAGTTCCCAGTGTAAGGAAGGGGAACTGCATGAAACCCTTCACCTATTTTGAATCTATCATTTACAGGACTATTATCTACATCACTTTCTCTACTGTTAAACACACTATGAACCACTTCACTCTCATTCATTTGACTATCATAACCAAGACCAGCTTTGTCTTTAGCACTTATTTGACTATTTATCAGTTTAGTTAGATTCTTTAATGAATCTTCAAACTTTTCTAGTTTAAGTTTCAAATCATCTTTCTCTTTTAAAGTTTCTTCTAACTGATTTTGAAGGTCTTTAATAGAAATATCTTTCACTTGGACATCATACTTTAAAATGTAATGTCTTCTTCATAAACAGCTTCATTCTTTTCATGAACAACTATCCTAGCTTCTAGAGATTCTAATCCCATTTGATAACCTATAATTTCTAGATTAGATTTTTTAAGAGCTTCACGCTGTTGATCATACTGTTTTTGAAGAGATTCATATGATTTTAAGCAATCTTTAGAGCAAGTATGTACCTCAAAATCTGAACTTGATGAACTTGATGAACCTTACGATGTATAGGCCATTAGAGCAAAGTTTGTGATGCCTTCTTCAGCTTGAAAGCTCCAATCATAACCACCTATCCCATCTTGGACAACTAGGTCATTTGTAGTAGATGTATCTACTGATGCATTCCTTCTTGGAGCATCTCTATTTTTGTTCCCCTGATTCCTTGGTGCCCTGCATTATCTAGCAAAGTGACCTCTCTTGTGGCAATTGTAACATTCAACCTTTGTTTTATCAAAGCTAATAGTTTCTTTGCAATTGAAATTCATATCCCTTCCTGTCTTCTTTAAGAATCTTTTCACCCTCATGGCAAGCATGGCCACCTGTCATTTAAGATCCATCTCTTTAAGATCATTAGTATCAATCTGCTCCAGATCTTCATTGTCCAATTGTGAACTATTAGATTGATTAGCAAAGAAGGAAAACATGACATCATTAGCATAAGTTGAGGAAGAATCTTGTCCCTGTGAACTAGCAGTAGAAACTTCATGAGCAATATTACCCGCTTCATTAGTACTGCTAGTGTTTTCTGAAGTTACAAAAGCCACATTTTGAGAGTTTGAGCTTGATTGGCCTTTAATCTCAGATTCATACACCTTCAGATTATTATACAAATCATCCATGCTTAATGTGTCTAGATCAGATTTGTTTCTCATGATTAAAGCAATATTGTTCCAAGCTGATGGTAGACTTCTCAGCAACTTCAGATTTACATCTTCCTGAGAGATAACTTCACCATGAATTTCTAATTGGCTGATGAGTTTCTGAAACCTATCATAGGTTTTATCTTGTCCTTCAGATCTTGATGCAAAAAAAAAATTCTCATATTGCTGCTTTAGAATGGTTTTCTGCATTTTCTTTGATTATTTGTTGCCTTTAAACCTGTCCTTGATTGCTTTCCATAAAGTCTTTGCATCCCTGATTCCATGAAACTTCAATAGATGCTCATCAGGAATGGCCATCAATAGAGTGCTTTTTGCTTTCAATTCATTCTTTCTTGCTAGCTTTTGTTCAACGGTTTTAGGAGGAATGGGACCTTCAATACTAACACTAGCTGATGCAATAGCAGGTGCATCACCATTCACAATAACCTCCCAAAGAGCATAATCAATATGAGGAAGATATTACTCCATTCTCATGCTTCAGAGATCATAGTCTCTAGTTTTGAGTACTGGAAGTTTTAGTGCAGATACTGTTTGGGTAGTTTTTGACTGTGATTCAATCATCTCTTCGATTATGAGATCTTATGTAGATATAGTGTTCTTCTTATTCAAAGTTTCTCAACAAGGTCTGATACCACTTGTTGATCCCTTTTGAACAGATCTTACTTAGCTTGTTAAAGCTTAGTTGTGTTGGATAGATCCAAAACAACTATAGTAGAAACTAAGATTGTAAATACTATAAACTATGCGGAATCTAGCTTGTAATACTAAGAAGAACAATGAAACAGTAAAACAAGAACTTACTAAACTTTCAATATATTAAACACAATCAAAGTTACAGAATAACCTTGAAACTATGAATACTAACTATATTTGCTATGAAAACTATATAAAACTTGATATCTAGATCTATGTCGTAGGGTTCCTTTTATACACCAAGGAAACCCTAATTGGCTTATAAAACGCGTCAAGAGATCAATGCATATCTATTCCTAATATATCTCATGCATATCACTTTTGCAGTACTAACTATTATAACTAACAATACTAACTATATAACTAACAGTACTAATAAACTGACAGTACTAACTTTGTACTGACAGCACTAACTATTACACTAGCAGCACTAATGACTTAGATAGTTTTCTCTAATCTTCAACAATAGCACAAACTTAAACCAGCAGCATTAAGTTATAGAAGGCTCTAATTCCCAACAATTATCATTACATAAGGTAAAATCATCATTAAAATCAAAGAGGGGTTTGAGAAAGTCACATCATAAGATCTAGGTTTTGTATCATCACCTAAAGGTTCATCAAACACCCTTAGGACTGGGAGTCGGTCATCGGCTAGTAAACGTTCTCGTTCTTCTATCTCCCTACTAGGATTGAAGTCAATTTCCCTATCCCCCGTTGAGAGGGTGTCTAAATGCTCTCCTAAAGGTAAGTTGATTTCTAAATTTTCCTCCCTGACATCAATGGTGGGCAAAGGTGTAGTAGCAGGCATATCACACTCTAAATCACTATCAGATGTCACCTCAGAATCCCTTGGGATTAGGACAAGATCATCAACACTAGACTTTATGAATTCGTTAGTTTCCTTTGCGGGAATAGTGCTAATAACCTCATCCCCCATTAAGAGGGTGTCTAAAGGCTCCTTGATGAGTGAATCAATCTTGTTATCTACCTTGTCACTCCCCTCAAAATGATATAAGTCAACAGGAGGATCTTGATTAGAATTTATAAGTTTCATAATCTCCTGAAGACAATTTAATTCATTTTGAAAATCAATGTTTAATTTCTCTTGATTTATCATGATCTGTTCTTGAGTTTTTTCGAATCGTTCTTGAGATTCGATCATGTATGTCATCAAATCTGCTCGAGTTATCTTTCTTAGGGGTGGTGGCTAAGGGGTGTAAACTGTGAAGGTTGGTCAAAATAAGGAAAGTCATAATTGTTACAAGGATTGGGTTCATAGAAAACCGGGTTCCTAGTTTGATAATTTGAACTAAAGTGCGGACCTCCACATACCTTACAACAGTCGAACTGTTGTGACTGACTCGGAGAATAATATGGAGATTGGTCATTACTAAAGTTTTGATTGCTATACGAGTCCTGCTCATAGACAAGCGAGGTCCGTATTTGACAATCAAATCCATAGTGAGGACTATCTCCACACAACTCACAAGAGTATATCTCGTATTGGTGTTGTGGAGGTTGGTTAAAGAAGTTGGGTGTTTCATTATAAGAATAAGGATTTGGGTCATTGACAAATTCATTTCCGGATCCTACATTGCTACAGCCCGGACAGTTTCCACCATTAAACGGACCTCCACACCACGAGCAACCAAAATGGTTATACGAAGACATGTCGAAGAATTAAACGGATAAGAGGATAAAGAAGATAAGAATGAAATGAAATAAGAGGATAAAGGAGAATATTTTTTAGATTTTTATAAAGATAACAAAATAAAAATAAAAATATTTTTTGTTTTTTTATATTTATAAAAAGAAAAGGAAAAATTAAAATTAAAATAAATTAAGAAAGGAAATATTTTTGGATTTTTATTTTTTTAATAAATACGAAAATAAACTTTCCGAAGAAAGGATCTTTAAGGCATTAACTGCAAACACCACGTAAAATCGTACAACTCTCCCCGGCAACGGCGCCAAAAACTGATTCGTCCCGAAAGACTAGTCGAGTAATATAATATAGTAATCGCGTCGGATAAAAATTACTTTAGGAAAAGTAATAGTTGATCCTCCGGATGTCGTGTCCCAACGAGAGATGAATTTCAAATTCACGAAAGCGTTTTGTTTGATGCTTGAATGTCTTTTAATTTTTGATTTTTGATTAAAACTAAATATAAAATAATACTAAACTAGATTATACTAATTAACAAATAAGCAAAGCAATTAAATGAAAAGAACTATATAAAAAGATATGCTTGCTAAGTGGCGTGGAAAATTCCTCAAGTGTGAATTAAGGTTTTACTTAACGAATTAATTTCCTTAGAAAAGATAATTATCTCACAACGTTGGCTTGTATTGAAAAAAATCTTTTAAAAAGATATTAATTACTAGATGTGTCGTTTAACTATTTTTCTGTATTTTGCCCTTTAAAATATTCAAACTACAAATCTAAATAATCGAAGATTATTAATTAACAAACCTTTTTATAATCCATACTTAATTTCCAACCCACAAATCACGTAGCAAGCACTAATAAACTACTTACTAATCATAATTAAGCTAGAAACAATCATAATATCAAACATAAACATTTTAAGCTAAATAATTCTGAACTACTAGTATTTAAAAGGGAAAGAGGATATAACCGAATGATGAACCAAATTGATTGAAAAACCACCCAATCTAAAAAACTTATTTAAAATCTAAAGCTTAAAACTTGATTAATACTTAAATAACTGATTAGCTAGTAAATGTATGAACTTTATTCACTAATTAGCTAGATAAATACTTAAAAAGCTTAAAACTTTATATAAGAAATAAGCTTAAAAGACCTTTGAGCTCTACGCCAAAGAGGTAGAATGAGATTTCATCAACAATAAGACAAGCCAATGGTTAAGACAAATAAGCTATAAGCTAAAAACTTTAATTTCAAAATATTAAGTATTTTAAAATAGAAAAGCTAAAGCTAGTAGATCTAAATGATTAAGCTATTTCAATAAGACTAAAAAAACTAAATTAAAAGGTTTTGAAAAAATAAGATAAAAACATTAAGCTAGAAAAATAAGCAATCAAAATTAAGATAGAATAAGCTAACTCAAAAAGAGTTAAATCGAAACCACTATAAAATAAGCTAGTCTAAATAAGCTATGAAGTAGCTTATTAGAATATAAGCTTAAGAGATCATATCCAAAAATAAGCTATAAGCATGAGCTTATTTGGAAATAAGCAAAAGAAAAGGAGTAGAAGAATAAGCATAAGAAAATAAGCAAAAAGAAATAAAAAGCATTAATAAAAAGCAACCTTAATAAAATAAAAAGCATATTCATTCATAAGCTAAAAAGAGTTTATTACAATAAGCTAGATAAGCTATAAAAGCTTTTACAATAATTCTAAAATAATCTACACTATTCTACTCCCACTCCTAAAACTACACTACACTAATTATTTTGATCAAAAAACTAATAATTTGAGAATGAGCTGCGTCCTCTTTAAGTAGCCAAAAGAGAGTAGGGGCAAAATCGCCAAGTCACCAAGTCCTCCAATCATAATCCAAGATCTAAGGGCATTTTAATCTTTTAGCTCCTCCATGATTGCTTGATAATTAAGCCAATCATTGGCTCCAGAAACTTCCTTGTAATTGCCTCTACTGCCAGCGAAATGATGCCCGATCCACTAATGTCTGTCTTACACGTGTGATTCTAGAAAGTGTAAATATTGGTTCGGAAATAATACTCATTTCATTCTCATCTCAGTCCCTCATAATATTTGAATTCATTTGGAAAATATTTAGCCACGTGTAGGCATGTGAGAGGCTAAAATTACGATAGTGGAAAGGCACGTGTGGGTTTGGGATTTAATTTGAAGTCGCGTGCCACTTCACTACATCAATTAATCATCTGCTGCTCTCTCCTTTTTATTTACAACATTCGTCTATACCAAATCTGGGCTTAATACTTGGACTTCTTATTTTTTTTTTCTCTTTATTGGGCTTAAAATCATGCTAGGCCGAAAGTTGCAATACAAATGGGCCTAGTCATTTCATTATTTTTGTTGGGCTTGCGTATGCTTGGCTGCTGCTATGTCGGGCCTGGATCTTTTATTTCATAAAAAATAAATATGTGAAGGGAAGGTGCAGGGCTCGAACTCGGGCTTTTAGGAATCAAACAAAACACAAACGCACCATAACCATCTCCACTACTTAATCTTTTGATGATAGTATGGAATCCTTTTCGTTTTAACCCTTTTTAAATCTGGTGCGGTTCATTTAACTAGCAAGGTCAAATTGGATTTTGACCGGTCCATTTAATACTATTTGTACCGGTTCAAAATTAAAGGAAGATACCGTCAGACTTGTAATTTCGTGCTCTTTCCAACGGAGTGATCGAAGGAATTTTACGACTTCGTTTAAATCTTGATAAACGTGAAAACGTTGTTGAAACTTAACCGAAAATTGCCGTTTTTGCTTCGTTTCAATCCTTTGTACCTGTAAGACATAGAAACACAAAACAATCATATTTGCAATAATATTAAGCATAATTCATGTTTTTAGTCCAATTAATAGTGTTTTTCGGGTTATAAATGATGTGTGTTTAAGCACACATCAACGTTTTAGAAATATAAGGTTTAGTGGAAGCAAAGATAATATCATCAACATAAATTTGTACCAATAATATGTCCTTGCCTTCACGTCTGACGAACAATGTTGGATTGACGGTACCTTTGGTGAACTTCTAGGAGAGTAGAAATGATGAGAGCAAATCGTACCAAGCACGTGGAGCTTGTTTCAACCCATAAAGAGCCTTCTTTAGCTTATACACATGATTGGGATTCTCTGGATCTACAAACCCATCCGGTTGGCTAACATAGACCTCCTCACGCATAATGCCATTCAAGAACGCGGTCTTCACATACATTTGGTAGATGACCATGTTCATATGAGAAGCGAATGCAATAAAGATACGGATGCCCTCAAGTCGAGCAACTGGAGTAAAATATTCCTTAAATTCTATGCCTTCTTCCTGACGATAACCTCTCGCTACCAAACGAGCCTTATTTTTTGATACACCTCCCAGCTCATCTAATTTCAGCTTGTAGATCCACTTCAAGGTAATAACCATTACACAATCTAGATGAGGTATGAGCTCCCAAACTTCAAGCCATTAAAACTCGTTTAGTTCTTCTTACATGGCTTCAATCCAACATGATTCTGTCAATGCGTCTTTATAACTCTTTGGTTCAATAGAAGAAAGGAAAGCTTTGAAATAAAAGAATAGAGCTTCATCTTGTAGTTATTATCGAGTGGAAACCAGTCTAGAAGGATCACCAATAACATTGTCAATCGGGTGATCTTTGGTTCATTTGTTGATGTGTTCTGGTGATTGATTGATTGAATGCACATGATTTGGAATAACAACCTGCGTAGAGGATTCTTCAAAACTAGGTTCTAGAACTAGAAATTCAACAAAGGGATTATTATCCATGTGTGCAACTTCAATATCATGGTCAGCTTCTTCAACACCGAGAGGAATAACTTCGGGTGGTATTTCTTGCGTTGTTTGAGAGGTACTTGAAGATGGTGCATCTTGATCAATTATAGTTGAGGAAGGTGTACCGGTTGAAACAACAGGTTCTGGAGCAATGACTGCAAGAACTTGAGGATCAACACATAAGGGAGGA
Source organism: Tanacetum coccineum (assembly GCA_026074375.1). Classification (NCBI taxonomy): domain Eukaryota; kingdom Viridiplantae; phylum Streptophyta; class Magnoliopsida; order Asterales; family Asteraceae; genus Tanacetum; species Tanacetum coccineum. The sequence goes on from BQNB010011126.1 coordinate 27,644, forward strand.
TTAAGGTACTCATCAAACAATGGCTAAAACAATATTTCCCAGTCGTTCTTTATTGGTGGGACATACGGAGTTAAAGAAGGAATGTTTGGCATGAGTCCTGAACTAATTGTTCCAGGAGTCATAAGTTTAGGCTCGTGTCCTGAACTGAATTATTCAGAAGACATTGCTGTCAACTTATCAAAATCAACATGAATAGTTTCAATAATCATTCGGGTCCTTTTATTGTAGATTTGTAATGCTTTCTTCATAAGAGCTTAACCAACAAAAATTCGAATATCAGCCTTCGGTTTTAACTTACCAAGATCTTCACCGTCATTAGAAGGATAACAGAGAGCAACTTAGACATGAAGATAGGATAAGTCATTAGTAGGAGAAGTTCATATGATGTTTTGTTGTGACATTTTCGGATTAATGATCAGTTTTGTGTATAGCAAGCTGTCGCGACTGCCTCCATCCAAAGAAATAACAGAGCCTTTGAAAAAATCAACATGGTTCGAGCAACTTCCACTAAAGTACGGTTCTGTCTTTCACAAATGCCATTCTATTGTGAAGTACGAGCAACTGATGTTTGATGTGAGATTATGAATTCTTCATAGTAAGCCCTCAATTTCTGATTAACGAATTCGGTGCCATTATCTGTCCTGATGTTATGAACGGTTGCATTCAGACGAACTTGGATCATTTTTAGGAATTTAATTACGAACTCTGGAACTTCATCCTTTGAACATAGAAATTTCACCAATGTAAACCAAGAAAAATCATCAACGATAACCAGTATATATTTTCTCCCATTGATACTTTGAACCCTCATTGGCTCGCAAAGATCCATATGCAGCAGATAAAGTTTTTCTTGAATAGAGTGTTTAGCTTTGGGTTTGTGGGAGTGTTTTTTGCTTTTACCAAGAGCACAGACAGAGCACAAATGATCCTTCTAATACTTTAGTTTTGGAAGACCTCAGACTAGACCATGTTTGGCAAGAGAAGTGATATAATTAAAGTTTAAATGTGATAATCTTCGATGCCACAACCAAGACTTGGTCTTTAAGGCCTTAGACAAGAGACATATAAGAGAGGAGAGCAAAAAATTATCCATAGATAAAGTATATAAATTTGAACCCCTAGATCCCTTGAGTAGATCAACACCGTCTAAATCACGAATGAAACAGGTGTGTTTGCGAAAAGCTACTTCGAGATCGAAATCACAAAATTGACCCACGGAGAATAAGTTGTGACCTAACCCTTCCACATAATAAACCCTAGAGATTGTAACATTATCCATTTGATAGTATCTATAACCCATTATCTTAGCAATATGATCATTCCCAAATCTGACGGTACCCAAAAATTTACTGACAAAGTTGATGAGTTGAGAGTGATTTCCGGTCATATGTTTAGAGCAACCGGAGTCCAAATACTAGAGAACAATTTGGACAACCTGCAATCATTAAGAGAAGAAGATAGAACATCAGAAATAGTAGATCCCTAAGATTGTTTGGGTTCCTTAGAGTTAGAAGTTTTAGATTCTACAATCTTAACTTTGTTACTGGAACCTACAGATCTTGTTGCTTTTGGTCTCTTGTTGTAAACTAAGATTCCTGAGGTTGGTGTTACTACTGGTGCAATAGTGATTTCCTTAGGAAGCACTATTTTATTCGAGGTAATCCTAGTTAAAGGGAACCTATTTCCAATTATAGTGAAGTTCCTACCTGTAGGTTTCCAACTATACCCAATTTCAGTAAACACCTTACCCGTAGGTTTCCATACTTTTCTCACTTTCATTCTTTTAGATTTATATTTCGAACGCACATTCACATAATCAATAATACACATATCATGATTAGCATCAAACAAACATTTGTTACAGATAGCACAAATAGATTCAAACTTAGCATTTCTCATAGAATGCTTAACAAGTGCATTACTGACAGGTCAGAAACAGAATTTATCTTATTCAAACTAGATTTAACTTTCCTAGAGTGGTCTTCTACTTTATTTTTCTGATTATTACTTGGTGGTCGCATGATCCTATTGTTCTTTGTATTGCCTGAAGGCTTTGATCCGCTAGCACTAGTAGTAGGTTTTACTCCTGTAGAAGTCGACAAAGGCTTGTTAGAATCTTTGGTTTTAATAGAATCAGTCTGCTTAGGAATGTTGCTTGAAGATGTGACAGGTTCGGCAAATCTAACTCTTTTGTCCTTGTTCATCGGTGTGACAGCAACTAACTTCTCACTAGGTTTTGGTGAATTAGGGCATGTCTGAGAGACATAGACTAACAATTCCTGAACATGTTTTGTAAACATGCAAGCATATTCTAATAGAGGTTCACTAGGATTCTGTGTTCTAGCGCGTTCTACAAAACCAACGAAGAGTGTTAGTATTTTCTATAGTCTTCTCAATATAAACCTCATGGGCATCCCTATTGTTCTTGAGTCTATGAGAAATAGGTTCTATGTCTAGCTTGAACATTCCTGAAGCAATGGTGACACTAGGTTTTGAAACAACAGTATCGATAACATTTTTCCCTTTAAGTTTCCTTAATTTATTTTTCAATGATGTAATAACAAAAATCTTTTCTTGAAGTTGAGCATTTAAATTTGAATTTTCAACAGACTTTCATTGATTTGAGCAATTAAAGAGTTACAATGTGTAACACCCCCAAATTGGGTCGCAGCAGAATAAGGGTCCGGGGCATGTTACTTCTCAGATCAATAACACAAGATATATATAGAATGACCAAAAAGTCATTTTAAAACTGATACATTGGATTTAACAAATATTTGATACAAATAGCCCGAAGCTTTAACTTGTTCCTTGTTGTTATTACAAAGATACTGGTTCTCAACACATGAGTTTCCCAAAACACAATACAACCATATCTTTAGCATGACATCCAAAAAAAATTACCAATGTATCCTTGGCACCTTATGCTTACTGATCTCCTGAAAAATATTGCTTTAAAACGTCAACAATAATGTTGGTGAATTCATAGGTTTGATAAATCGTATATTGTAGGACCACAAGATTTCCTAAGTGTATGATAATGCAACAGATGCAGACATCATATAAATGTAATTACGTTGCCCTAAGCTTATGACACTGAAGCTCGACATAAATGAATACCATATAAATGGCCTACATTGCCCGTGATGATGTTCTAACCTGCAACATCCTACGTTTGACATGGTATACGTTTGTTTTCCTAGTGATAGCTAATCACCCGAACGGGGATGTCAATCCCAATAGATCTATTCATAACATTCGCGCTCACAATCCAGTAACTGACAGTTCATGATAATGGGCTCAACTAGGGTTATCGCTACTTAGGACAAAAGTAATCATAATATAAAAAATTAACACTTGTGTCCAGTTATAAAACATTGCATGTTTCTCACCCCAAAAACTTATAAAACAAAATCATGTAAAACGTGGGGCTATGAACTCACCTCAAGTGAGTGATTACCAAGTATATCACAGATAATGCGCCACGCAAATCGTCAGATGCAACCTATTTAAATTTAGGTCGTATAAGTACCAAGTACTTTGATTAACTACATCATATATAATCCTATGTTAGTTACATCATAATATCGTTCAGGCTATCATAATTAAGTGGTCATGTAGTGACGTATGAGGAGCTAGGACACTTTAAATCGTAAATCCAACAACTCGTCGATACGCCACCCCGAAGAGGCCTCATTATGAAACTCCCTAGTAATATAGTACTTTGATAACCACATATAAATCTATATAGCTCATCACCATCTATTTGTAATTTAGAAATCATGGTTATAAGGTAAAAACGTTTATAATTAACGCTTTAGTAATTATAGCGTAACTTTCCCGTTTTAAATCCGTTTCTCGTGTTTCTTACGCTCACGTCTTTGTATTAAGATGATATATAAAAATATTTCATTTTTATATTTTATGAACTTCTGATGAACAATACTTTTTACTGTTCATGACGCTTTATAAATTCTGTTTAATTGGCGTAAACTTGTAAATGTGATAACTTTTCCGTTTTAGGTCCGTTTCATACGTTTCTTACGTCCACGCTTTCGTATTAAGACGACGTATCAAAATATGACATTTTCATATTTCGGGTCTTCTGATGAACAGTACTTTTTACTGTTCATGACAGATATAGAATTATTTTTAGTTATCGTAAATACCGTAATCGTCGTATTTTATTCGTTATAGCTCCGTTTTCAGCGATTCTTTCGAGCACGTTCTCGTAATTAAAAGTAATATCAATTTATTGATATTTTAAAAGCATAAGTTTCTGTGGTGAATAGTAATTTTTATAAAATTATTTTTATAAAAGTATTAATTATCGTAAACTTGTTATAGTCGTATCTTTTTCGTTATAAGTCGGTTTTTCGAGTTCTTTACATATTCGGAATCGTCATGAGACGTACTATTTTTATAAAACATAAAATCCATGCCTTGGATTTCGTGCCAAAACAGCCCCTATAAATCTCTTATATACTTAATTATATAACTTTGTTTTATATATATATATTAACTACATATCTTACCACAAATCCTTTATACTCTTTATATTATATGTCTCATATATAATATAGTCCATGTCCATATTTTGTCCAAGATCAACAAGTCTTTAACCTAATATGAAATCATAAACTTTCCTTAAGTAAACTTTTAATTACAAGTTTATGTACACACTTTTTATACTTTAACAAACATGTTACCACACTTATAATCTCATTATTCCATGATATTACCAATCACATATCATATGAAAAAGTGTTAAAAATCATGATCACAAGTAAGTTATCCATTTAACATGTTTAAAAGTCTTAAATGATGATTTAGCTATATAGAACATATATACTCATAAAAATGATAAAAGTAAAGACATAAAGGTTTTTAGATAACCTTATATTGATGTATGATGATGAGAAATATATCATAAACCCTTGTTTAGACCTTAAACCTAAGCTTGCAAGTTTATAAACCCTAGATTAGTTTGAAAACCTAATCTTCCCTTTTCTTGCTTTAATCCTTTTAGAGGCTTGATCAAACCCTTAAAATACTTTAAGGTATCTTAGATATAGTGTATGAAAGCTTGTATGAGTTGTAGAAAAATATAGTATGGTTTGTTTAGGGTTTTTAGTTGAGCCGTGGGTTATGTTTGCTTTAAGAGAGAAAGAAAAATATTTTTGTTAGAGTTGTGTTGTTATCACCTTGCATGTATGTAACATATATATATATGTAT